>JAVFHW010067859.1:15255-67111 GCA_032159205.1 Eurystomus glaucurus suahelicus | reverse complement strand
GACTCTGATTGTGTATTGTCGGCTCATGTCCAGCTTTTCATCCACCAGTCTTCCTCTGCAGGGCTGCTCTCAAACACTTCATCCCCCAGCCTGCGCTCATACTGGGGACTGTGCTGACCCATGTGCAGGATGGTGCACTTGACCTTGTTGAAGCTTCTGAGGTTCACATTGGCCCACTTCTTGAGGCTGTCCAGGTCCCACTGAAGGGCATCCCATCCCTCTAGCATATGAACTGCACCATTCAGCTTGGTGCATCTGCAAACTTTCAGAGAGTGCACTTGATCCCACTGTCTATGTTACTGAGGAACATATTAAACAGTACTGATCCCAGTATGCACCACTCATCACCTCTCTCCATCTGGACACCTAGCCATTGACCCTTACCCTCTGGATGCCACCATCCAACCAATTCCTTATCC
Source organism: Eurystomus glaucurus suahelicus (assembly GCA_032159205.1). Classification (NCBI taxonomy): domain Eukaryota; kingdom Metazoa; phylum Chordata; class Aves; order Coraciiformes; family Coraciidae; genus Eurystomus; species Eurystomus glaucurus. Next base: position 66,692 of record JAVFHW010067859.1, on the reverse strand, counting down.
ACTGAATAGTTAATCCATCAAATCTATACCTGTCCAATTTAGACAGAAGAATCTTGTGTGGGCCTTTTTCAAAGGCCTTACAGAAGTCCAAATAGATGACATCTGAAGCTCTTTCCTTGTCCACTGATGTAGTCATTCCATTATAGGAGGCCACTAGGTTGGTCAGGGAGGACTTGACCTTGATGAAGCCATGCTGTCTGTCTCAAATCACCTCTCTGGCCCCCATGTGCCTTGCCATAGATTTTAGGAGAATTTGTTCCATGATCTTCCCAGGCACAGAGGGGAGGCTGACAGGTCAGTAGTTCCAAGGGTCCTCCTCCCTACCTTTTTTAAAAAATGGGTGCAATGTTTCCCTTTATCCAACCACTTGACTGCCATGACTTTTCAAATATCCTGGAAAGCGTCTGGGCAACTACATCAGCCAATTCCTTCAGGACTCTGGGATGCATCTGTTCAAGACCCATAGACTTCTGCTGGCCAGACTGTTTCTGGTATAAGCCAAGATGCTGTTAACCTTCTTGGCCATCTGGGCACACTGCTGGCTTATATTAAGCTGGCCGTCCATCAGAATCCCCCAGTCGTTTTCACCAGGCAGCTTTCCAGCCACTCTTCCCGAAGCCTGTGTCAAAGGCTTTAGTAAAGTCTAGGTAGACAACATTCAACACCTTTCCCTCATCCACTATGCAGGTCACCCTGTTATAGAAGGAGATCAGATTACACAAGCAGGACCTGCCTTTCATAAAAGCTGACCGATCCTGATCACCTTGTTATTTTTATGTAGAAGGCCTGAAGCATGTGGTTAAGTTGCTCAAGAGGCTGAAAACTGCACTATTAAAATTTATGTGACTGATGAGGAAACATACACAGGGATCAGACTCAGTAGCACTGTTCAGAGTCAGGTTCTTTATGTGTATGGTCTTCTGAGTTTAGACCTAACCAGACCTTCCTCTCATGTTTTGCTTCCCCTTGTACATGCAAGATTTAGTGCCATTCAAGATAAAGTTCACATGGTGTTAACGGTAAAACAATTGCAAACATCATGTAAAGTAGACAGAGAGACAGAGATTCCTAACCTGCCTCTCATCACTGAGAGGAAGATGTTAATAAAACAGTGTAAGGCAGTGAGCTCTCCTGTCTGGGAAAATATGAAAAAGCTGCAATTTCAAGGTTAGTCTACCTCATGATAAAAGACCATTCTGTAACACTAGGATTTCAAAGTGTCCTGCAGAGCCAGCAAGATGTGTTTCATTTATCGCATATTCCAGATACTTGGTGTCTCCAAGGCTGTTCTGCTTATATCCAGTCTCTCTCATAGAGTGAAATTCACTGTTTTCATTTCTATGCTTGTAAAAACAACCAGTTCATACTGTGTATATAGACAAGAATTGCATGGTATAGGATAGTAATTGTGTATCTTTTTAAAGACATGAAAGCTTTTGATATCCATATCTTTCCTGAGGCAGAAAGTTTCACAGTTTAGAAAACCTCTCCTTTATATTTATTTATTTATTTTAAGTTCATGCCAGAGGTCTCTAAAACACAAGGTTCCCAACCAATCTGTGAGTATTTAGCCACTTTCTTATTGCTTAGAAGGCTGGCTGGGATCTCTACATGCCTTCAAAAGTGCATACAGAAATGACTCTGCTTCCTCTTTGTTACTGAGATCTCTGCTGTAGCTGTGGGTAGAAATGCTGTAACTCGATTTAACAGGCTGCCCCTCATAAGCCTTAGCTGAGTCTCCAACTAGTTTGTGGCTACCAAAAAGGTTGAAAGGTGTATAGGTGCTGAGTTGTAGCAGTTCAGCATATAGTCCAGAAGATATAACTGAGAGTGCTTAGGGCACTTTCAGATTAATATTGAGAGAACCGATGAAGTCCAGTCATCTTCAGGGACAGATGGCTGCCAAGTTTGGAGACTGTATTTTGCTGAATTTTTTGATAGATGCTTGAACTGGTTTGGTTTTTTTCTCTTTTCATTTTTTGTCAGCCTTGAATCTTTGAAAATTACTAGAGTTAAAACTGTCAGCAAGAGAACAGTCATTACACTATGTTTTCTATAGCAATGCAGAAATATTAAGAGGTTTGAGTTAAGGTAAGTCACTCAACATTATATCTGCTGCACAAGCTGTTCAGCTGCAGTTAGTATTTATTTGTCACTGGACAATTGTCAGATACTACAAAAAATGCCAAGAAACCACTTGTTTCATAATTTGAGAGCAATAAATTGAATTTTCTGGTTGGCCCAAGTTTTTGAGAATTCTGACTTCATTTCATCTGGTCATCCAGTTCTGTTTGATTCACATGCAAAGCAGGTAATTTTGTGAATGCCACCATATGTGGGATGAGAAACTTGTGGTCATAGTGCATATGTTATGCCAATGGCAGGATATTAACTTCACCTATGTGAATCTGGTCACTGGTCACTAAGTTCTCTGAGTGATAGGTCCCTTTCCTTCCATGTGATTACACATATTGGGGATCTAGAATATTTTTGTAGATAAGAAGACTGGCCTTTGGTTAGATCTGTGTTGGATTAAATAGTGATTTGACACCAAAACTTAAAGTAGGAGGAGAAAGGTTTCAAAACTACATTGCAATTTCTTTCATAACCCAAGTTGTGGAACATTAGTAAAGCTAAAATTTAAAACTGAATGAATCTGATGAATTTTTGGGATAGTGGCTGGATGCATCTTGTTGAATGCAACCCATCTTGCTTATATTTGTATGAAATCAGTGATATATGGCACCATATATCATGGTCTGATGATATTTTCAACAGATAGCTCATTTCTGATGTAGCCGTAACATTTAGTTGCCTAGAACTTGAATTTTTCTTCAGTCTTCCTGTGTGGATAAATGCTTTGCTGACTTTTCACTGTGGCTATCAGCAGGCTGCACAACTTAGCTTTGTTAAGTGCATGCACTAGGCTTTATGTACATTTTTTCACAGGGTCATGCTAGGCATTGGACTCCTATTTCCCAGTTATGTTAATACAGCAGACCTAATTGTATCTGCTCACTGCAAATGCTTTTGGTCAGGGACCTCTGGTCAAACACTGATCAGAGCAACTCCAAACCAGCATCTTCAAGCCAAAATATAATTTATTTCTTTCCTCAAGTTATAAAGGTGGTAATGGAAAAATTGCTTCAGAAAGACTTTATCTTGGTCTCTCACTTTTATTATTAGATGCAACAGAAATGACAGGTGAAAGCAAACTTTGGTAGTGGTTAGTGTGCTAGTAATGACCAGCTGCACTCAGTATATTATTTCCTTCTCTGTACAAGGAGTATGAAGTTTTAAAAATATTTGTATCCACACAGATATTACCCAGAGACAGAAAGACAAAAGAATTCAGTTTGCAGAAGGAGTACTGGTTTTGAGGTGGTAGGACTTCACATCACTTAATGCTCTACCATTTTTATTTAGAGAGGGGGTAAAGCAAACATGCTGAGGCCAGTCCTCCCTGGTGCTAACATGCATACTAACATGCACTGCAGTCTCTGGAGATGTGAGAAAAATGCAGCCAGCATCCTGCAGCGGTACTGCAGTGAGGCAGAGTTGGCCAGGCAGAAGCTGAAGGCTTCACCTGAGGCCAGAGAGGCATGAGTTCCCATACTTTCCTCTCTTTTTGCATGAACCATATTTTCCCATACTCTACACAGTGCTGCTCCATGATGATGCTGTGCCTTAAAGTACTCTGACTTTTCACATAAAAACTATGATCCCAAAACCGTAAAAAGAAGAAAGGAAAACTCTTGTTGTATGTATGTAAGCTGAAAGAAAAAAAAGCAAAATTGAAGTTGTTTTGCTTCTTTTGACAAAAATATTGGCAAAAGCAGCTTTTGCTACTGAAAATACCAGTTTACAGGAGGTGAAACTCTTTGGCCTGCCTTTTCCTGCTTCCAAAGCATTGTCAGTTGGCATTATTTTTCTCCAGCTATGATTGCCATTATTGTGAATGCTGACATGCAAGTTTTTTGCTATGCCTCTTTCAGAAAGATGGAATTTACACCTGTAATTATTCCTGCCTACTGGAGACCATAGAGATGGACAGAATATACTCACCCACTTTCTCAGTTTTATTCTTTAAATCCTACAGGAAAAATATTGTTTATTTAAAAGTAATGCTTTTAACAGGATACATGACAGGTGAAATACCATCCAAAGGTAAATAAGCATATTTCAGTTTGAGGAATTTGAACTAGAGATCACATAATTATGACCTACAATGGAAAATTTAGACTACCTTCTCTTTTTGAATGCTGTAGTTTGTATTCTTTATCTTTTATGCAAAGACATGGGAAAAAGAAAAATCTGAGACTTATTATTGATCCTGTTGATTTTAGGCTGCTCCTTCAGTTCTCTTGGCAATGTGCCAGGGGATGCTAGTCACACAGCTCTGGGCAGCTCAATGGATAAATTCCACTCTGTGACCTTTAAACATTGAGCTTTTCAAGATATAAGCTTGTGTGTTTCTCAATGAAGAATTAATTAGTTCAGTTCAGACCTCTGCTCCCTAGGAAATATGGAGCCAGGATACTTAGGAAAATAAAAAAAAAAAACAGGACATTTTAGGATGTCTCAGGCTCTACTCCTTCTTATGGCAACTGCTGTGACACAGATGCCCATAGCCCATGTTAATATCCAGCAGGGTTTATTTCTTTGGGCACAGGGCTGTCTGTGTTGAGCATGAGTTGCATTTGCAAAGCCAGCCCAAGTTAATTGGTGCCAGGCTTCAAGGAGGAAACGAGCTCTTCTGTGAAAAGTCCTGTTAGAAACATGTGATAAGACCATGTTAATGCACATATAAATGAGTTTGACTGTGATATAAAGCCTAAGGGATTATATTTTTTAACAGCAAAAGAACAAATCAAGTCTCTAGCATTGATGCTGCCACAAGACTGAATGCTGTTCTAAGAGCACTTCAGTTTTTAAATACTACTTGTCTTCTTCTCCAAGTGTAATTTTCAAAGGGGATTATGGGAATGGACATAGGTCCTCGAAATTACTGCAAAACTCCCACTGACTTCAGTGAAAAGAAGATAAGACACTATTAATAAGATGGTGACTTTTCCCTATTGCAAATATCCCCTGTGATGCTCCGCCAATCATTGCATTACAGGTACACTGAGCTATTGAATAGATAGCGAGCCACCAAAACTTACCATGCTAAACCAGAAGAACATATAATATTTCTATACTGTTTTCCATTATAGTTCTCAATGTCCTTTATAAGAATTGGTAAGTTTATCATCTCCCTGCTACACAAAATGAAGTCCAAAGTAAAACAACTAAAGTCAGGTATTAAGATCATAGAAGGAACCAGTATGTGAAGTGACAATAAGTCTGAGTTCTTTGTTTCTGTGGCTTTGTATTTTTCACTGGATATGAAGACTTATTCCTTGTTATCCATAGCTGGGCATAAGCTATATTTCGGTGTTTTCTCTTTCATTTAAAGTCAACTAGATGTAGAAGTGAATAGAAAAAAGCAACATACAGACTGTATTTGTGTTTTCCAGTGAAACTAAATATATTCAGGACAGATGCTGAACACAAGCAAAGATTTTTAAAGTAATGAGCCAGTTACAGTTTTACCTGAGTACAGAGCATGAGACAGCCCCAGTCTGTGAGCACTTCTACCAGTCTTCCATTAGCTTTATTTCCATCTCTTCAGTAGGCACTAATTTGACAAAATCTTTTTTTATAACTGAAGCAATCAGAACAAAAAAGAGGTTCTGTAAGTGCTCCCCTCTGTGCTCACTCACTTGAGTAAAAACTCCTGTTGTCATGAAAAGTACACCAGGGATACAGAAATACTTTTTAAATGAACTAGTTATTGTGTCAACATGGAGTCTGGGATTAGATATACAGTGCTATTAGTCTTATTTGTGTCCATCTAGTCAGTCTTCTGTTACTTTTATCTATTTTTCATTAATGTTTAAGCTGGTAATGTAGATCATTCTCTTGTTTCCTGTAGTGCTCTGAGAAGCCAAAATAAAATAAAATAAAATAAAAAATTGTAATACCTGATACTGATTTGCAATCAAGCTCCAAGGCTTCAAATTGCAGTACAGGACTCTGCCTAATGGCAATAGAGACCTCTAGGACTGGGCTAAAGTCATGGATTATTGGTCACAGTGATCAGCTATTGGGAAAGGGCTCTGTATAAGCAGTGATGGATGTGTGGCTGTGATTCCTAGGGTAAACACTGCTTTTCAAACATGTTGTTGTGTTTCCTGTAGCCTGTGTTATGCCCAGTTTATTTTTGTTTGCATTATACTCACACGAGCAAAGCTTAGAAGATGGTGTTTTAAAAGCTACACTATAAGAGGAGCCTCTACAGGGGCAGATCTGCCTCTTAGCCATGGTTAGTTCTCACGTGAAAGGTTAACACTGCATATGGCATTGCTAAGTGAATGCATGGTCTGTGTATACATCAAAAAAGAAAAGAGCTTTGACTTTGCTTTTGGGCCATGCCTATATTGGATAAAGCACTATGTCATTTCTAGTATTAGGTAGTACAACTGCAGAACTAATATTATTTCCTGTAAGTTATGAAGGTTTTCTGAATATAATTTAAATTTATAGCTGTTCTTTTTTCTTCAGCCAGTCCAAATTAAAATGCAGCAGTAGGACTGCTTTCTTACATTTCAGGCTTTCAGCACTAAGTTCCTAGAATATTTGTTTTAAAAAACCCAAGAGAACATCAATATTTATTTAATGATCTTTAAAGATGACTAAATGTGTTCTGAACAGAAACCAATACATTGACTGCTATATTAAATATTTGTGCTAAAACCACCTTTGTACTTAGGCCAGTAGGGAGCAGGAGTTGTTTTGATGTGGTTTTGGTGACCTCTGTAGGGACTCACATTGTGACATTAATGAGCAAGCAGAGTTCAACCATCTTTGATCAATGGCAAGCATAGAGCAAGCTATGACAAAGTCTGAAAAATCCCCAAAGATATTCTCTCCACTGTTTTCACAGGCTTTCACAGATTCCCATTTTGATCTGATCAGTATAATTCGGGAGGTCCTTTTCCTGATTGTGACTTTTCCATATGTTCCTCACCTAGAGGTACAGAACCTAATCACTACTGCCAGACTGCTGTTTTGTCTTTCACAAAGCTATGCTGGTGATGTTCCCTACTGGCTTTTGAATCAGCTGCTTGCACAGCTAAATGCAAGATTACTACATTCCCTCTGGACTCTTTTCCTCCCAGGCCAAGTACCTGGCAGACTCTCATGTGGAAATCCTTAATATCACTTTTCTAAATCCTGCCTCCAGCCACATAGACTTAAGATACTGTCTCATCAATATGCAGATGTACTTAACTGTTTCCGTTTAGATATTTTATAAACACTGACTAATTAATTTCCAGTTTAAGACATACCTGATGAGAATATACAACTGAAAAACAAAGTTAAATCTGACAAATGTGTTGGCTGCAAAGTTCTTGCTTTCCAGGAAAAGGGAAGAGAGATATTTTGCAACCATTCCTGTCTTCCACTTCACCTTTGCATCTGACGTTCTGGATGTCACTTCTTGGACTCACTGGCTAACTCCACATTTTATTCAGGGCTGTGTGATGCCAGTGAGGAAGACAGGGAGGAAGGAGACAGTGACTGTGATCCTCTACCTGTTTTGTATCCCATGTCTTTTTTCAGTTGTGTATGTTTATGTTTTTGTTTAGAGATGATTTCTGGTGTCTAGAAAAGTCCCACTCCTACTGGAATTTCTCAATAGATCTCCCATGCATGGTGAAGAGATCACCATGTCACTTTATGGTGATTTTCTACAGACATTAAAGAATAATTAAAATGTTGGCTGCATACTACTGAGGATAGAGTCTGCCACAAGACAATGAGATGTGTCTTATTTTTGAAAAAAAAAAATCTAGATACTCAGCTCAAATGAAAGCAAACTATTCATATTGTCCTCTTCTGAAAAATCATTCTTGAATTTTTTTTCCACTTCCCTAAATTGCTTCACCACAGGCCAATTTTTTATTTACTTTCTAACTTATGAGGTGAACTTGCTACTGAAGGCAGGAATTCTCTGTCATGTAACATGCATTTGTTTTTCATCTGAAAGGTGTCAATAAAGTGTACATAAAATAAATACAATATTTTCAAAGGCACAGATGTTAGAGGAAGTGGAAAAAGCTGGAAAAGGAAGTACCAATTTCAGAAAGGTCAAAAATCCTTTAAATTTTCTGAGAGGAATATCCTTTCCATGAGCCCTGTGAGGCTTCTTTTCAGGACACTGCGAATTACACTGAGTTCCATACACTGACAGCCACATAGAAGGACTCAACAGCTTTTACAAGTCTTTTCCCTCTCCAATCATGTCAACCAGGCAACATTTTTCCATTAATAATATTATAGAAGCTTCTATTTAAAGATCATTTCTAAGTAGTAAGATTACTGCAAAAAGTGAGCTGGGGAAAAATGAATCATCTATGGAGGATTTTGCGTGGTTCATTTCCCTGAACAGTAGTGCCATGAGAACATGCAGAGGAATATGTCTTAGAGCCCCTTGTTTTTGCCAAGAAAATTGCATCAGGGTTAGTCACTCGTGTGGAAGCCACCAGATTTTGCCTTACTAGGGAAGGCAGGATTGTGTACAAGAAGATATGTCATTAAAAGGCACACAGACTGCATGTACACATGAACTTAACAGCATTTGGCCTTAGTTTTCTCATGCTGAATGTGTCCCACCACAATAATGTTCCAAAGAAATACATGACTCTATCTTGGTACTTAAAAATATGTTCCCTTTGGCAATCACTGCCTTTATGTGCAGCCTTTTCTCCTTTTCTCCACCCCAAAACAATGGCCTTAATAAGAGCAAAAATATTTTCTCCTTGTTAACTTCACAATAGCAATGATGGAAATAAACTGATTTGGGCATCTTGCATGAATATAAAGCTGAAAATCTGTTTAAGAACCCAACTAGTACAAATGCCACTTTCAAAGCACTGCAGAAAACAGATGATATTCCTTCATAGTCCTCCACCTTCTGACTGAGCAATGCCTTCAATACGTAGGACAATTTTTTAAATCTATCTGTATTACAGAGGCAAAAGTACAGATTAATTCTACTCATTTTGATAGTATCACTGCACTTTTGTGGAATAATCAACACACTCAGATGCTTTTTCTGTAAAGAGAGTAGTGACCAGGCCCACTTGAATAACTGTTTCTTCTTCAACAGCAGGCTTCCATATTGCTGGTCTTGCAGTGCCTGTCAAGCTAGCCAACACTTTTTTTTTGATACACTACAGAAAAGAGCCCTTTGAGAGTACCTTCACAGACAGTCTGTCATTCTGCAGCAAGAGCAGGAATTGTGGGATATGAGGCATGAAAACAGCATGTATGCTAAAGCAAGCAAATCCAGAAGCCTGTAGACAGCAATAAAAGGTGGAGAACATTTCTGATGAAAGGCCCACTCTAGCTGGCTGGGGAGGAAGCTCTTGCTCCTGAACAGAGGAGCTTTCCTATGCACCCAAGGGATGGAGATGTTTACTGATCTCCCTGTCTGAACTTTGTGGCAAGGTTTTAGACCTTGTAGACCAGGTCACTGAACAGATGGAAGGTAAAACTGATGAGACATGGGAGCAGCAGAGTCGGGAATGGATGCAATGATTCACTGAGCACTAGCAAAGCCCAGGATCGACAGTACTCAGTGGCATGCAAGAACAGTAAGGGCAAGCAATATACAACTGGAACATCGCTAACTAACACTGGTGCACTGACATCACCCTTATAATGAGAGTTATGTTTCAGACACCTCTAGTTCAACCAGACCTCAGCCCTTGGTGGAGAAAGATACTGACCTGTTTGCAAACAATGTACACTGGAATAACTTGACTAAAACCCTTTCACTGGCTCTCCGTGTGTCTTGTTCACTTATTGTGAAGGAAGGTTAACCAGGAAGGACCATGAGCAATTGTTTGGAAACTGGCTGACAAAACAAAAGGAATCTGTGTGGGCACTTGACTACTCTGTGATGGCAAAATATGAATTGGGGCATGAGGCCTACCCAGCCTCTCTATCATTCTCATATTTGCAGGTTGATTGAAAGGGACAGAGAAACAAAGATTCCAGCAAAAAACCCAGAATTGCTCTGTTATAATCTTAATTTTTCTGTGTGAAAGAAAGATTCAAGACACAATGATAACTGGTTGGCAGAAGCCTTGTCAAACACTGTGAGGAATTCTGGAATACTTTTAAAGAATTTATATAATGGAGATTTTACATGGTTTTATTTGCAAGCATGTTTTCTTCTGACCAGTATCATTTTTCACACAGCACAGAGGAAAATTACATGCATTGATCTGTGACCACTCAATGTGACTCTTTATGTGAGTAAAGCAGGTTGACTTTGTCCTTCTAATGCCTACATATCCAGTCATAGAAGTTGCTTCGGATATGCCATTGAGTGAGGAAAGAAAGAACAGCACACATTTCTGGAAGCAGCTTTGAAACTCTGGCTGAAGTACATTTATCAGGACTAACACAAACTTTCCTTCTTCTCCTGTCTGTTAAGGCCAGCAACGCTAATGTGCTGACAATAGAAATTACTGGACTTGCACTCCTTCAATAATGATAGCTATAGCCAGTCCAATTTCTAGCCAAATAATTTTCTGCAAAGATACTTTTTTCACTGAAATCTGCCTGGTGGTCTGTTTTTTTTTTGAACAATTCTGATACTTCTAAAGTATGTTTGGCCTTTTTTTGTTTGTACGTATAAAATCTATAGAAATTATTTCTTGACAATATAAGTAGTGTACTACACACCAATCTCTTCACAGTTATATTGTATGAAAGGTTAGAGATTCAGTCCATTCTACTCTCACTAACATAATAATAATGCTTCTTTTAAAATCATTAATGGCAATGGTTACTTAGCAGTGACACACAACTTCTGTAAACATATTCATTAATGTGATTGAAATAAATTTGAATTAGATGCTTATATAAATACAATAACCTAGACCTTAATCTATTTATGGAAAATTAGTTTAATGCTGCTCAGTGTTTCCTGACAATTTTTTTTTATGTCCCTACAGCACCAAATGGAAACAGTCAAGCTGTTTATTGCTTAGCATATTCAAGCTGCCTATGGACTCTGCATGATGCCAAGCAGCAGATATATATTTTCCTTTACAAGATGACATGCTTGCTTTATGTAACTTTAAAGTTGCACTAGAGTATTGCAGATGGGTATGAAATTACTATTTTAAAACATCAGTAGAAATTTTCCTGTGGCTGATGTCAGTAAGCCAGGATAGTACTTTCATAATGACTTATTTCTTCCCAGTTGAGAAAATTTCCCAGCATAGAAAGAACTGTTTTAATCCACTGGAGGGACTGGAAGATTATTGTAAACTTTGCTTGCTAACTGTCATGAACGAAATATTCCCTAAACCTGATTCTGCCTGAAATCAGCTAAAGGGAAATTAGCACATAAAAGAAATGAAGGGACATGACAGGATGTGCTGAGTTATTTGTGCAAGCCAATCCCTGAGCAGTGAAATTACAGTGGCTGGAAATTCTTGTAAATCTGCACATGCTTAATGTTAAAAGTAGCGGTCAAATTCTAAGTAAACCCAGGAAAACTGGTGTCCAGATTTCCATTTAAAGACAACAGAAAAAACAGACTGTGGTCAAAAAACCACTATAAAGTAAATCATGGTTGACTAACTGTGGTTAGTTCTCCACAGCTCACTGCACTCTCTGAGGCCTTAAATCATTACCAACCCTAGGATACTGTGTGGACAGTTAAGAGAAACTTTGTGATGGCTAACAGGCATTATATACCATAAGTTTACAATCTCACAGCAATCTTTCAAAGCATGATAAAATGAATTCCTGAGTTTTCAGTGCTTATGTAGTGCTGGAACTCTAATGATATATTGAAAAAAAGTGTTGCAAAGTATCTGACTTATGAGCCCCATGCTCCTCAGCAGCTATACTCCAAGCCACCTCAATGCCCTGTCTGACTTTTTGTCTACATCACATACTCAAGAAATCCTTGAGATATTTCATATGCTAAATAAAGTCTTTTCAGCTTCAAAAAGCACCCAAACAGGGATTTTATGAAAAAAAAACCTTAGCCACAGAAGGATTTTTACTGGGGATGGAAAGGAGATTTGTGTGCAATTTGCATTGTCTTTTGTTAGTGTATTCCTCATCCGACGTCTTTACCTTCTGGCAATGAAAAAAAAAGCTAAGACCTGATTGTCCTGCAGTAGCTTCTGAATATGGAAGCCCACAGTGATCTTTCCACATAGTTTTGAAATGAAGAAAACTGCTCATTATTGAGTTAGTCTGTAATCTTCAAAAGTGCTTTCTGAAGTCTCTACCAGGGAAACATTAAAAATTCAGTACACAACTCCCTCATCTCGTTTGTCCCCAAGTGTGTTGTGCATCTGCTGTTCTGGTTAAATGAAAGAGTTTCAGTTCTTCAAAGATTGAACTTTGAAGAACACAGGACCAGTTGGCCAAAATGAGAAATATTGCTTTGGTTTAAAGAGATTAAGGGGTAAAAACCTGCTTTTTCTTTAAGTAGCTCAGCTTCAAATGATGGTGAGACTCTACAGGGTGCATGCAAATACAAGAGGATAGTAAAACTACCATCAGGAAAATGATGTTCCTTTTCATATGCAGATTCCCATCCTTAACGTGGCCTTTTAATTAGCTTGATTATAGTGGAGCTTACTTGTTAATTTTAAAAAACTGACTGTGTATTCATTATAAATTCCTGTTTTCAAAGATTTATAAATAAAGCGGAGCAGCATCAGCAGCAACAACAATAAAAGATAAATTTACTTCGAAAGTGTGATGAGAGAAATATTACTTGGGGATATTTCCAAACTCTCCAGCTCAAACTTGACTTCAGCTTTGGAAAGTTAAGAATCATGAATGTTACAGAGGAATACTTCCAGCTTTAAAGTGTGGGGTTTTATAGCATTTGGGTTGCTCAGCATGTGAAATACTTAAGCAAAATGTAACAACAATTTAATAATTTACATAATATGTAATTTATATAAATGAAAAGGTGATTTGAGAAACAGACCCTGCAGCATGTTGAAAGAGCTGAAGTAGAACTGGTAAGCTTTTTATAAATGGTGTACTTAGGAAACTGTTTTTTGGTATTTGTTGATTGTCAGCCTGTTACTAATGAGGAAATTGTTGTCAAAAATGTGTTTGAATAAATTCACATACCATGATCTTGCAGGCATCTGGAGATCTATGTGTGTACATTTAGTACAAGTGAAGAAGGCACAGTTAGCAGGGTCTGCTCAAAGGCAAAACTCTGTTTTGCAGTGACAGTAGAAGGGATTTGACTGGGAAAAAAGTTTGAAAGCAGGACTGGGAAGAGTCTGCAGGAGTCCCAATAGGTGGAAATGAGAGAAGAGTGCTGGTGGAGATAAAGGAGATTTTAATAATTGTCATGGTTTAGCATGACAGCCAGCAAGTAAGCTCACATAGCTGGTCACTCACTCCCCTTTGGTGGGATGGAGGAAGTCACCACTTCCCATAGGCAAGCAGATGTTCGGCAATCTCCAGAAAAGCAGGGCCCCATCATGTGTAACAGTTACTTAGGAAAACAAACACCATCACTCTGAACATCCTCCTCACCTCCTTCTTCTTTCTCCAGCTTTGTATTGTGGACCATGATGTCATATGGTATGGAATATCCCTTTGGTCAGTTGGGGTCAGCTGTCTCAGCTGTGTCCCCCTCCCAGCTTCTTGTGCACTCCCACCCTACTCACTGGTGGGGTGCAATGAGGAGCACAAAAGGCCTTGACTCTATGTGTGCACTGCTCAGCAATAACAAAAACATCCTTGAATTATCAACACTGTATTCAGCACAAATCCAAAACATAGTTCCATACTAGCTACTCCAGCCAAAACCAGCACAAGGGTTCAGGGTGGAGCTCCCCAAAGGATCAGAGGATTTCTGGAGTGGGAAGGCACCACTGGAGTTTGTGGAGGTTGTGACTGGGACCTCACTTTTTTTTCCTCTTTCAGTGAACCAGCCCTTGTAGGTTCCCCTTCTCTGGTACCTTTGAGTATAACATTTGTAGCCACAAACCCTCCCTTCCTCAGCTGTTCACCTGCTTTTAGCCTCTGAGCAGAGCCATGCGACATCCTGCACATTAGCTCTCACCCACCTTCTTGTTACTCCTCTCTAGGAAAGGAGATGAAGAGGGAACACTAGCCAAGGACATTGCCATAGGGAAGGAAATGGGAGAATCAGAGGAAAGCATGTAAATGGCAGGAGTTTCTGCTTCTTGACTTGCCAGAACAGAGGCTGGTCCTTTATCTCTTAGACTCTTTCTCAGCAACAGCAGATGGTAAGAGGTAGAGATGAGGTGTCGAGTCAGATCAGCTAAACTTTGTTAGCTCCAGGTCTCTATCCTCTGCCTACAGCTTTGTGCCAGCTGTGTTCAGGTGCTGAACATTACTGTGTCTTTAGATATACAAATTGGGTATCTGCTTGTTTTCTCAAAAGCTATTCTTGCAATACTTCATGGGTAGAGGACAATCAGACCATGTAATTTAATGAATCACTCAAACCACAAGCAAGCTGCCATAGATTGGACAGCTCTGATGGCCTACCCCAAAGGCACACTGGTTTGCCTCATCACATTCCTGTGGTGTTCTAAAGCTCCTTTTTAATTATTCCAGCCAAATGTAACATTTAAACTGAGACATGCTACTGAACCCCAGACATACAAAGAGAAGACAAGCCTGTTATTTTAAGAAAAACTAGATTAATTTACTTGAGATAAAGGCTACTCTGCAAGCACTATGCCTATGCATAGGTGTAATCCAAGAACTGTGTTCAGTGTTCGTCAGCGAATCTCAGGGTTTCTAGATCAACAGCAGGAGCCCATCTGGTGGTGAGTATGCTCACTCAGGATCATTTGGGCAGACTTCAGAGTGAAGGCTGACTTCCACTTACACAGTAAGCAGTTCTGGCCTCTTAATTTACCACTAGCAACATACCTAAACCTCTGAATTTTATGTACATTTGTAACTGTGTAGATTAACTTCTGCAGAATCTGGATCTGCAGCTGAATATGCTTGGATACCTTATGTTTTGACAGCGCTACTGTGATTTTCTTTCTTGAGTAAATGAAGTTTCAGTGGAGACCTTCTGACTTACCCTCAGCCTTGAAAGAAGTGGATACAACTTTCGATTCTAAAGACAAATGATGAAAGAATTCCTGGAGCCTGATTCACATTGGCCTGGATGTGATAAGGGAGGGCTTAAAACCAGAGAAGTCAGCTGTCGTGGTTCGGACAGGACAGGGTTAATGTGGTGCAGCCAGGCTATTCTATACCACGCTGACATCCTGCCCTGGGACCAGTTCCGGTTCCAGGGGGGCAACTCACGGTGGGACATCGATCTGCTCGAGACCATCTCTTTGTCTATGTGGTATTGCTTATTTGTACATTTCTTTTTCTCACTGTTGTTATTGCCGCGATTGTTTCTTATGTGTCACTGTATTAAACCCTCCTCATCTCAACTCAAAAAGGCGCTTTGAAACTCTCTTCTCTGTCCGTGGTGGGGGATGGCAGCGGTAAACGACCGCGTGGCAGCCGCGTGACTTGGGTGCCTGCAGAGCCCCGCTGCGGCTTTACTAAGCTACCACAACAGCATTTTATAACAATTGCTTTCATCCACAGCTGTCAGCTGCAGTCGCTGGAGGGCACATTCTTGTCCTTGAATAAAACACTGAAAGGGAAATAGATGAGTACACTTTGAAAGCAAATTTATGCTTTAAAAATATTACATATTTCCAGGAGCTCTATACATGACATAGGGAATATACCTAGCATAAGCTTTTGTAGTGCACACCTGCTGAATATTTCAGGATAGTCGTTTTTCCAAATTGAACAAGATGCATGTAACTTGGTACTAAACTGGCCTTTGACAGGAAGGGCAAAGCCCCAATGTCACGTGCAGTAATTACAAGGAGGCCTCCTACAGTCAGTTTTCCCAACAACTCTTCTCCTATTATCTCTCTAGATTTTATCAGCAGTCTGACAGACAAACAAGCTGCTAATAATTAGTTCTTCCACCCGCTCCTCCTCCTTTCAACTATTTTTAAATGAAGTGTGTAATTTCACGGTATCAGATGCTTAATATAATCTGTGTGCAAGAGTTGCATCTTCCTCCTACCTATGGGAAGACATACTCATTTAACTGGCAGATGTTGTGAGAATTAAGAAAAACAAGAGCAGAGGAAAGAAACAACAGAAGTTTTGTACCAGAAAAGATGAAAATAGATTAATTTTTGATTGATGGACAGAAATATGCTGGCTATATTTCAGAAATCAAACATTTCCTTTCCCTAATATTTCACTACAGTCCTGTCCCAACTTTAAAATTTGATACAAATAAGCAGCACATACCCACAAAGCATTCACAAAAACTACTATCTGGGGTATAAGATTAAACTAATAACTACTTTTGATAGCAAGATACGGTGAATACATGGGAAAGTGAAAGCTCCTGTACTGTTTTTAACAGAGGTTGCATGGTGATGTACACTGCTAATGCAAGAGTTCCAAGACAGATCAGTGCTATAACTTTGCTGCATCCAAGGAGCAAGGGATGTTAGGAAGTCTGCTTTGTCCTGCATGATCAGCAAGCAGACTGGAAAGGCCAAATCCTCAACTGTCAGATTTGGCATTTACAAACACAAATGTCAGCAAATGTCTTGGGTGCAAACAGACAAAGTTACAGTCATACCTGCATCTGCATATTGGGGAGAAGGGTGAGAGAGTGGCAATATTGATTTGTCTGAATGCTTTCTCTTTATGTAGATACAAAAAGCAAGGCAGAAAATTTAGAAAGGCTTTGAAATAACTGGAAGACTCTTGAAATTACTAGGCATTCATAGGAGCAGAATCTGAAGCTGTACAAAAAGCCACTAAAAAGGACCAACAATTTAAAATTATTCTCAGCACAGGAGCAGAGGCTGAGCAGGAAAACCTTTAATAGAAATATCTGTAAGTTTAAGTTATGCAGGGCTGTTTGAGAGGGCTCAGCTGCAGGAAAGAACACACACTGCAGCAAAATATTTACTACTGAGTTTGTTTCAAATAAGTAAACTGTTCCAGGTAGAGTTATAAAGAAGTAGGACAACATTCACCTGCCTTTTTTCAATATAACACCAGGTTCTGTTTTAGTATGGAAAAAACCCCACTCCTGTTTTTGCAGATGAGACTTTGGATGTAGCTTTACCTGGAGATTTTTAAGAGCTGGGCATGCTGAGAAGGCAGAAAGGAGGGGAGCTGCAAAACCTTCGGTGGTGTCAGGTGGAGAGGTCAGCAAATAGCTGGCAGGAGCAACAGAAGGTGACTGACTTACGATTCAGGGCACCGATGCCTCACTGATAGCACTGCTGAAGTCCAGAGTTGGATTAAGCAATACAAGTTCAAAGCACCAGATCTTATATTTACATTTTTCCCATACCTAGTTGTTGCTTGGCAAACCATATCCATGAGGCTGTCTATGAAGTGGGTAGGGGCAAGACAGCTCCTTCTCAGCTTCCCTGGGAGAAACACTCTAGTGGAGATTGTTAGTAGGTGGTTTGTGAAATGGCACCTGTAAATTCATTCAAAAAGAATGTGTTAATCTTAGCTTGTTCTGAGAAGCAAGGGTCACTTTAAATTTGGAGGCATCTTGTTGCTGGACTAACATGGCAATTGAGCTATCTCCACTGATGCTTATAGTCAGCACACTGTTATGGATTTTATTGAAAGAACAGAGGAAAGGGACGGAGAGCATCTGTGAACCCCGGAGGCTACAGAACTCTGGAGGAACACTTGATGTTAACTGGTGGCTGTAGGTGGAGCCTGTCAAAGAAAGTGCAAAAGACAGCTGAATGATCCTCTACTAACAGAGCTGAGAGCCCTTACAAAGTCCATGAAAATAATTACTCCTAAGTGTTGCAGCACCTGTACTGCTACAGACCTCTTGGGCCATGATGGAGCCTGTTGATGGTTATTCAGGTAATATTTGGTACAAAGGAGCCATGATGCACTTCTTAAGCTAAGACTGAGCATTGCAATTCCCCCCAGGCTCTGAGGATATCCACACAGGGTGGAGCAGTGGCACAGAACAGGACATGCACATGTATCTGGTAACACAGAACTGTAAATGTTTTTCTCAAACTTCATACCTAGCAGTGGAAGAGTGATAAAAATCTGTCTGTGAAGAAATGGGCGTGCTATTCGATTACACTGTCTCTGAGAAGGGATTGAAACACTATCAAAAATATTCTTTTAGCATTTTATGTAGTCTGAACATAAGTAATTATCAGGTGATTGTATGTCAATCTCTTCCTTAGAAGCTAATGGAAAGCTGTAATTCTTGTTCATGTGTGGGAATCTCAGTACCCTGTTAAATTATCCCCTAAAGATCCTAGGCAGTCATACTATCACAAAAAATCAAATGAAGATTCAGGAAGAGTGAATGTTGTAGCATTTTGTACAGAATTTGCTCTCAACCCTGATATAGAATTGAGAAGAGGCGAAACAGTGTTATTTTACTTATATTTTACCCTGGCAAAAACTGTCTGCTTATTCAGCAGGAAAATATGCTTTTATTATCACCTCTTCATATTATCTTCATTAAAGTGAGCTACAGCCAGAAATATAAATAGCAATTTAAGACACTGTGTGTGTTATGGAGTAAGAGATTATAAAAGAAATTCCAGGCATTACACAAACTATGAGAAATAATTATGCACACGAGTGAAGGCAGAAGTTTAATTGCAAATGCAGGCCCAAATCAGTAAATCAGTGTGTATTTTTACAGCCCCAATCCACAAGGCATAGATCATTATCCAGTGGAGTGATGAAATTTTCCCTACACTTCTGTTGGTTTTGCCTATGGTACAAAGAATGAAATTGAAAGCAGCGTTTTTAAATAATATGGACACAGAAGAAAATACCAATAGATTTATAAAATAAACAGTTTCACAAACTCAAACCACATAAAATGGAAATCCTATCCAAATGAGTTACAGTAATGACTTCAGTTAGGAAGTTTAACTTCTGATGATTTGTGTATAATGTGGGAAGGGAAACAGTGCATGCAGCTCCTTTAACACGTTACATGGATCCCAGAAATCATAGAATCATAGAATCATTATGGTTGGAAAGGACCACCAGGATGATCAAGTCCAACCTTCATCCTAACATCTCTCTAGCCACTACACCATAGCCTCAAGTACTACATCTACTCATTTTTTAAACACCTCCAGGGACGGTGACTCTACCACCTCCCTGGGCAGTCCCTTCCAGTGCCCAACCACTCTCTCAGTAAAGAATTTCTTCCTAATATCTAATCTAAACCTCCCCTGATGCAACTTGAGGTCATTTCCTCTCATCCTATCATTAGAAATTTGGGAGAAGTGACCAACACCAACCTCGCTACAACCTCCTTTTAGGTAGTTGTAGAGAGCAATAAGGTCTCCTCTTCTCCAGACTAAACAGCCCCAGTTCTCTCAGTTGCTGTTCATAAGGCATGCTTTCCAGACCACTCACCAGCCTCGCTACCCTTCTCTGGACCTGCTCTGGCACCTCAATGTCCTTCTTGTACTGTGGTGCCCAGAACTGGACACAGTACTCCTTCTCCTAGCTGCAGACTACCAGACCACATCAAACCCTCTTCCAATTTATACAACCACACCAAGTCAAAATCTTGTTTTCCATGTTAGAGGATGGGTGAGGGTATTGAGCAAGGAAGGGAGAGTTGGCAGATGTTTGCATAGTCTTGACGTCTGGGTCAGGTTTTTGGGAATGAAAAGATGTAAAACATAAGCCTGTTTAGGAGTGATGGGCTGTTAGAAGACAGGATGGAGAAAGGCTTCAATTTGCCTACTTTAAAATACTCACCTTATGGGACACATACACCAGGGGCTGTTGTAATTGGCAATGCTCAATTCATTTACCTGCAAGGGCTGCTAATAAGACACTTTCACAATTTAAGAGCAGACAGGTTTATCGTGTTACTGTGCCAATGTGAGACTAACTTGCTCCAGTATTAAGACACAAAGTTTGTGCTGGTTAATGGAGAACATTCAAGATGTCTTCTAAGCTCAACTTCTCCAAATTTTTTTCTTTAGTCCTTTTTACAAGTTTTTAAGCAACTTTTCCTCATTAGCTGAGAAGCCAGAATGGGTCTTGGAAGCAGTCATGAGGCTGAACTGGGAAGTCTGAGATTCATCCAAGAACATCTCCAGAGAGATCACAAGAGCTAAGAGTCTGAGTCCATGGGAGAATGCAAAATCCAGTGCAGAAAGCTGGTAAAAGAGCAGTGTCTGGAGCTTCACAAGATAGGGTGTGAATAATGACAAACTCAGGAGCGAGGCACTAAAATTTCCATCTAGGTATTATCTTCCCTTCAGCTATTCTGCGTGAGGTAAATCTAGGGAAAGTTGAATAACTCCAGATTGTCCTTTCACAGATAAGTGGTTAAGCTGGATGGCAGATAGAAACAAGTCTTCAGAAACAAAGACTTCAAAATGCTGGGTTAGAAAACCTGGAATAATCATTCTGCATTTCTAATAATTGGTGTTTTGTTTGGTTTTTTAACTAAACTTCGACCTCCTAGGAAGAAAAATAGAGCAGCAAATACAGCAAATGAGAGTGTAGTAGGACACTAGAATACAAAACCCAGTGTTATGCCACCACTTGAGATGGACTACACAGAGATGAATGTGATATTACAACCAAATTATTTACCAAATGAAAATAAAATACAGTTTGCAGTTAGGTGACAAGAAATAATCAGAGGTACAGAGAGCACTCCTCCTCTGGGAGACTGAGAGGATTAGGTTTGTTTGCCTTGCAGAGGAGATTAATTACCGTTATTGAACATAATAAATGCAAAAGAGGAAATGGATGAGGTAAGTATGTTTACCAACTCCTACAGCAAAAGAATAAAATTATATCCAGTAAAAATTTAAAGGCAAGAAATGTAAGACTAATTGGAAAGTTTCTTTCATATGATAACATAAAATTAGTTTCTGGAATGCATTGATATGATATGTGAGCTTAGTAAGATTCAGAAAAGGGAATGTATATGGCTGGCAAAAGTCTCTGCAGTCAAAATAGATGCAAACCAAGGATATCTAGAGATACAAACCGAGGACATTGCGGATAACCTGGGCATTACATGAAGTTACATGAAAATTAAACAACTCACCACCTAGAATAGAAACTGAGCAGGTCTTTAGCATTACAATAAAAGCTTTCTTTATAAAATGTGAAATTCTTTGGTAGAAAATAATGACCTATTTTTGGTGCATTAAGAAAAAGGTATGCCTGGCATAAGCAAAGTAATAATAATAAAAAAAAACTTTCAGAAATAAATACAATGGTTTTTTTTTAATGAGAAAGATTACTTACAAATAACTACAGTTATTGCCTATGTAATGACTGATGCAACAATGCAAAAATAAATATCCTGAAGTCTGAGAGACTTTAACCAGTTTTACTTTTGGAAGCAATCCTATGATCTCAGAAACGGTCATGGCCCTGAACTTGTAAAGATGCAATCTATGAGAAGAAGATGGGTCTGGGATTACTTTTTTCCAGAAAAGGTTTTAGACAAAAATAGGCAAAAATATCTGAAGAAAGTCCATGTCTCTTGACACTCTCAAATTCCCTTCTCCAGTGACAGGATATAGACAGCTGATGAAGGAGCACCATTTTGTCCTTTGCTGCATTTTTCTCTGGAGGGTATTGGTGCACAAGGCTGCTTTTCAGTGCTGAGAATGAGGCTATCAGTGCAGACTTGGAGCAACAGAATGCAAATTTCCTTTAACTGAATCTGGAAAGATCTGAAAGGTGCCCTCAGATTGGGCAAGCCAGGTAAGTACTTTATTTGAACTTGTTCCCCAAAACAGTGTGCTGCTCAAAAGACAGATCTTCCACAGCACAGTGCAAGCCTTGGGGCTTCCTAGTACTCTGCAGCCAGGAGACATGCTGGGAAATACTGCAGAAGGAAGAGGTAGTTTTGTGTGTTGTATAATTGGAGAAGCAAGAGATCTGCAAATATTGAAGAGGCAGCTGCACTGGGATTCCTTTTCTCATAAAGCAACATCTCCAAGAAGAGTATCTCCAGTTTTATTGTTGCTGCACTGTAGATGTTGACAGAGAGAATTCATCACAGCTGGAGATTATTTGTTTGCAATCACAGCAGAGCAGAAAAGTAAAACTTTTTCTCAGTGTTTCAAAATATTTTTAGCCACATATGGACCCAAAGATTCTTAACACCCTCACTGGGGCATCACCAGAGCTGTCTCTGCAAGCAAATAAAAAGTCCAGGGCTTTAAGAGAGAGTGGATATTTTTTGTCATTACAATACCCAATGACATTTTAAGATGCTGGTATCTGCCCAAATGTATTTACTGTCCTCCACAAGAGACTACTGACAGATACAAAAAAGTGTTTTCAGAAAGTGTCTCAGAGTGCAAGTCAAGGGCACTGGAAAATGCCTCAAAACCCTTCACAGAACAGCAGGATCTGGATGAAAAGCTGCCAAACTCTGAAAGAGCCTTTCTTCTTCCTTGCCCCCCAAAGACCCCAGGATGCTAATGACTTGTATGGACATATCTGGTTAATGTGCTGTGGGCACAAGGGGACAGAGTAAGTTCTGTGGCTACTACCAAGTCTGAAATGAGCCACTTCTGGAGTGACTGAGGTTGTGCATGTAACATGAATATGGATAGAGAAAAGGCAAAATTTGCAGTATTCCTACCTTTAATGTGTAAGGAGCCAGATATGATCCCCTCTCAAGTGGCTTTCCATAAAACTACACCTTTCTGTACTGTGAAGTTGCCATGTGAAGTGCTGGGGCCTGAGTTGTGGGCCCCAAGTTGGAGGTAACCTGTGGATAAGTCACAACCTGGCAGAATGTTTTGTTTCCCCATTGGCTTCAGGTTCCAGAGGCAGAATCTGGTCCACCTGTGTCTTTGCGGCTCTGCCCTCACCCAGGTGGTCATGGTTGGGGTGGTGGGCAAGGCCATTACTGTGTCAACCAGGAGCTGATCAGTTGGAGCAGATTCCTGTTGGGTGTGGCTTCTGTTGGGGTTGGTTGCATCTTGCTGAGCTCTCTCAGTGGTGCTCTTCCATGTGAAGGGCCACTGAGGGAGCCACTTCTGTCCGTTGTGTCCAGCAGGCAATACTGGCACCACAGTGGGCAGCAGAGGAACCTATGGCAGGACTGTCTGAAAGAAGACTTCCGAGGGGATGTTGCTGAGTTCAGAGTTGGTCTGTGTGATCAGGCAACTTCTGGCAGCATCAAATGATGATGGCTGAACTGGCACAAGGCCATCTAATTCTGAATGATTTAAAACTATTTGTTACAGTTTGATGGTTTCACAGCATCTTTTCCCTTCAGTTTCCAAAGGGTACAGGAAAATGACTGATTTTTAATGATCCCACTCTCTCACTTTCCTTTGCTAGTTTTTCTAGGGTATTACTGAGTCCAAGCTGAAATTCATTTTGTCAGCTCTTGAAAACAAAACCAGACACTACCCTAAATATTTTGCCACAGTCATGCATTTGCCTAGTACAACACTGGCAACAAGATTTAAAATTATTTTAAGTTAAATGTCAAGATTCAAAGATTGTACTAGCAATAAAATTCTTATTATAAACCTGTGAAATTGGGCACTCTATACCTTCTGAACAGGGAGAGGTGACTTAAGCAAGAGCTTGGTTAGGAGGACATTTGATTACCGACACCTTTTAATGTTTTGCCATGTCAGACTGTCAACAGCACTCACAATACTTTTACTAACACTGATTTCAGAAATAATGCCAGTGTTACTAGCACTGTCCTAGCTTCTCCTTTTGTAGAAATTTTATTAGAAAAACTCCCAAGCCTTATGGCTGGAAAAATCTTCATAGGAATTTCGTCTGGTGTTGATATATATAGCAGAGCTTCAGCCTTAGAAACTATGAGGATTTACCTGTGTTGTAGTGTAGTCACACAAGGGGGCAAACTGGGTTGCCTGTACATGCGTAATTCAGGCATTTCATGAGTCTGCAGTGCTTGACAGTGCAATCAAAATGGTCTTTTAACAAGTATTTGGTATGTTTGGTATTACATATGGGTATGTGTATATTAATGTGAATAAGTAATTCTTTAAAATTTGGTTTAAAAGAATGTTATTAAAATTCTAGAAGTCAGTACTTGACCAGTATGATATGCCAGTATATCTATGCAGTCTTAATTTGTTTTGCACCATGATAACATCCTCTAATTACATAAGGACATGTCTAATTTTTGGTGCCTACTGGTTCACATTCCCAGCCTCCCTATGAAATCCTTGTCCAGTTTCCCTGCTGCCCTCCTCTTTATTCCCATGAGACCAATCATATGTTGCTAAATGAATGCCAGTTCCAGTCTGGAGTTTGGAGAACTCATAAAGCATAAACTATACATTGACCTATAGAATCTGAGTTGTTTTGCTTTTTTTTTTAAATTCTAACAGGAGGAACAGGAGGAACTGGGGAGAAGACCTAAGTTTACTCTCTGGATATATTACATACCTCTGACACCACAATATCAGATATACTCCTTGGCATGGTAGTTCAGGTTTTTTCCATAGCATAAGATTCTTAGCAAATAGAATGCCTTTGCAAATGTTTTTGTTAATTGATTTCTCTTTAATAGACTAATTATCTTTCATAGTCAGAAAGTTATTCATTGTCATAGCAGGCAGTGCCTCAGCTGGCACCTTTCTGAAGTTAGAAAAGCTTAGAAGAGAATAAATATAAGTCTAATCCTATCCTACTTGTCTTGAAAGCTATGTGCTTATCTGCTCACTCCTGAGGGTTGCTGTTTACGATTACTTATATTTGGATATGGAAATTAGGGTACATGAGACATTTTTGCATGTGTTCAACCAAGATTAACTTACAATTTCTCAAAAACCTCGCCAAAGTAATGGGCAAAAATAACCCGCTGCAATTGAACCTTAAGTTCTGTGGTTTCAATTTCCATCACTGACTTTCATAGCTCAGACATGAGTATTGTGAACAAACATGAGATACAAATGAATTGATTCATGATACACTGAAAAATAACGATCATGAAGAAAAACACATAGCAACATAAATGAGTAAGGCACAAGGAAAAGCATTCAAGACAATATTTAAGAAATGGTTTGTATCTAGATGGACCAAATAGAGTCATGCTGACTGGAAACTCTTCAAGAAGACTCATATCTTATAAAACTGCCACAGAATCTGTATATACATTTATTCTATGATTGAAAAAGAATAATCTCAGTATTGATCTAAGCAGCTTGGGTCTGATGAACAGCAAAGCCATAGTGACATGGACATCAGCCACACATTGGGTACCACAGTGCTTGGGTGAAGCCATGTTTTCATGATCTTCAGCACAGGCTGTATTATCATTAGTACCTGGGTTAATTTAACCAGGCCTTTGTGAACTACAAGTCCTTCCTCCTCAGTTACAAATATGATAACTTTAGGTTCTGTAAGTAGATTGTGATCTCAGTTCCTCATCTCAGTCAAAGAATAACTTGAGTACTTTAGTACCAGTTCATGTCTTGTTCCAGTATCTTTAAAAGCACAATGATGGGGCATTCATTTATATCACTGCAGAAGCAAAAATGCCACCTGTGGAGTTATGCTAAGGTTGCTTCTGCAATCTTGTGATTTGAATTGATATTTCCATTTCAAAAGTGAACATGCGTTATTTTACCTAGCTTAAAGACTGGGAAAAGCACAAGATTCAGCAAAATGTTTGCTATTTCAGTAGTTGCACCCTAATTTAAATGAGATAAGAAACAAATTATAAACTTCACAATGGTTGATTTACAACTGAGGACAGTAATGACTCATTAATCAGACACTGTTCTAATTGATTTTATATACATCATAAACTACAGAAAAACTGATTAAAATAAAAAAGGCTTCATGAGTGATTTCCATTCCAGAATTGTTCAACTCTTTATTAAAGGGCACAAAAGTCCTCTAAGATTGTTTTTTAAATTAAAAAAGAAAAGCAGTATCAGAGGTCATACAGCTGGCAGGGATCATAAGAGTCATCCTGGATACAAGATAAGGGAACATGAAAAACTACAGAAACCCATTAATTCTGGTACAGAAAGTTTTGACAGTAGGAATCTTAGATAGTACTTAAATTAATTTCGGTTGCCTGTTATTAAGATATACAAGCACACTGTATTCTTATAACTTCTTCTTCAATCTTTTTGATTTCTCCTGGCTATTTCCTATTTCATCTGTTCTCTGAACTCGGGACAGGTGTGTGAGCTCAATGCAATCAAAGAAGGATAAAGATACATATCTCAACTCAGATG
The DNA here is from genome assembly GCA_032159205.1 of Eurystomus glaucurus suahelicus. Lineage (NCBI taxonomy): Eukaryota > Metazoa > Chordata > Aves > Coraciiformes > Coraciidae > Eurystomus > Eurystomus glaucurus. Next base: position 40,290 of record JAVFHW010067859.1, on the reverse strand, counting down.
CGGCTTTACTGGCAGTTGGCAGCTAACGACGGTTGGTATCTATGCCAGTTAAAAGGTACAACAAAGCAAAAAAATAGTCTGGATGCAGAGGAAATAAATGCTTCACCCAACACTACAAAAGTTTTTTTTGGAAAAGACTCTGTGTTGGCTCTTTAGCTTCCTATTAGGAAGTGAAGTTTTTCTGCCCCATCCCAAGTGGAAGTTCTGGACCCATGGGTTCAGCAGTTCTGAATTCGTCTGTTCCTGGAAATTACTATGTTGTGATTCAAAATTATAAGAGAATAAGCCTTTGCTTCAGCCTGTATTCCAATTGTGCTGAATTATACTGTTTATGAAATTGCAAGGAATATCATGGGATGTCACATCCTGTCTTTGGCAGCAAAGCTTACTTTTTGGAAATGTTATCAAGCTACATCTTAAATCTTATTTTTTTGTTGTTCTGCACAACTCATGTCAGAAGGCTGCCTTCAAATTGTACCCTAAAAAGTTAAATTATTTTTGCCATTTTCAGCCTAAAATGCATCATTGATCAGTTTATTTCCAAATATTGTAAAATTGTTTTCTTCTTTTAGGATGTTTTCCAGAAAGATGGAGACTTGTATGACTAGGCTTTCTGTTTTGAATTGCTACAGACTTCCAAAAAAATATGAGGCAGGGCAGGAGGCTGTCTTGCAGACAGCAGACTCCTACTAGTCCTGTTAAGTCAGTAGCATGCTTGAAATGAGGAGCTTCTGCTGCCACAGCAGAACAGAGGAAGCTCAGCCTTTTTTCACTGTTTGATAGAACCTTGTCAGCATGTCTAGATTAAACCTAACATGCTGGGTTTTGCCCACACAAGAAGGTGTGTAAAGCCTGTATGAGGGGGCTGCAAGGTACTGGTGAGAGACCTGGGCTATGGGAGGGAGACGAAAGGGTGCAGAGGCAAGAAGAGGTAGAAAGCTTGCAGCAGAAGCCTCAGGAGATGTGAACAGAGGGAAAATTGAGGTACAGCAAGTGGATGTTAGTGGGTATTACAGAAAGGAAATGGAAGAAAACAAACTACAGAAGGCAGCATTTCAGTCACTCCTTCGCTCTTTGTGAAAATGTGCATCTTGAGCAGTCTCCTGAGCGTATCTAATCAATCACACAGCAATCATGCCTGTTCCCAGCTTTCATTTCTCTAGGCTCATATGGAATGTTTTTGCCTTCTTTAATAAGATAGCATGTTTGTCCATTGACCATCCTGCTACTTTTCTATTTATGATACACTTTCTTATGTTTTATAGCATAGCAGAGGAGGGCAAATTTCATAGAATTGTAGAACCATAGAATGGTTTGGGTTGGAAGAGACATTAAACATCACCTAGTTCCAACCCTCCTGCCATGGGCAAGGACACCTTCCACTAGATCAGGTTGCCCAAACCTCATACGACCCGATCTTGAACGCTCCCAGGGAGGGGACACACAACACCTCCTTTTTCCCCTCTTTGGAGGTCATATGATATGGGTAACCTGGGCTGGGAGGGAGAGCAGATATAGGCCAAGCAGGGCTATCTACATTTGAGATATAGTTGACAGTTGATACCAGCCAAAAAAGAGGGAAAATGATGGATAACGAGTGCTTACTCACAAACTCCTTATATTTTTAATTTTTACATGCACACAGCAAAATACCTGTAGGATCCGGGATAATTTTCATACTCAACTGCGGTCCCTGTGTCCTGCATATGTCAGAAAGTTCCGTTGTAAACCACTGAGCTCTAATTGTCATTTCTGTTTTCTCCTAATGAAGTACAGCATATTTCCCCACTTCTCCTGCCCCTCTTTCCTTTCAGTCTCAAATAGTTCCTTAGCAGTTCAGGCAGGAATTGGTCATGCTAGTGAGCACGTCAAAAAAGTACCATAGTACTTCCTTGTTGATCTTAGTGGAAATCGAATCCTCAGCAGTACATCACAGAATCACAGAATGGTAGGGGTTGGAAGTGACTTCTGGAAATTATCTAGTCCACCTCTTCTGCCAAAGCAGATTCACCTACAGCAGGTTGCACAGGAACACATCCAGAAGGGTTTTGAAAGTCTCCAGAGAAGGAGAATTCACAACCTCTCTGGGCAGCCTGTTCCAGTGCTCTGTCACTCTCACAGTAATGAAGTTTATCCTTGTGTTTAGATGGATCCTCCTGTATATTTCTGTGCTAAAACTATACAGTCACAATATTTTTTTTTTTTTTTTTTTTTTTTTTTTGCTATTATGTGTTTACTTCTTATTCTAGAGACATAATTTTGTTCCAGGGTGACAACAGGTTAAGATTTCTCTCTCTCTCTCTCTGAAAGTCAGTATTCAGTGTAGCTGAAATGAAGAGTAATACTTCCACATATAGATAGAAGGGGGTTCCTTTGTAAAGTTTTATTTCTACAGTGAAAGAGATTTCCATTAATTCAGATTAATTTGAAACCAGCATAAAATGTCTTCCCCTGCAAAAATGACATAAAGCAAAGCTAAGTTTTCATCTCATCCCTTAATTGGATAAAACAGTATTTTAAGGGCCAAATTTGTGCTGAAATCTATAAAGTAAATAAAAATATCGAAAACCCTATTGAAAGGAGCAGAAAAGAATGAGGTCAGCCTTGACAATGTTAGACTGAAATACTTCACCTCCTCTAGCCATTTGAAATTCATTTGCCAAACAGAAGTGACTATTAGCACAAATAAAGGCACTATGTCTGCAAGTTGTTACAGGTACCTTTTCTCTTGGGCCAAATCCCACAGAAAGGCAATATATTGGTAATTTGAACTAAATCTGTCCATTTCATTTACTAATTCTTCTCCTGAACTCAAAAGATCTGGTTTAGTTTGATTACACATATGAGACCAGTTAATCAAGGACTTTGGGCTCAGATCTGAAAAGGAAATTAAGCCTGCTAGACAGATCCTCACTGAAACAGATGTGCACATGTCTCTGGCAGTACAACTTTTTCCCAGACCAGCAACATAAGGACACTTAAGGGAATATGAAATCACAATCTCCATTAGCTTTAACGAGAGTTGCACAATTAAATCTTCACACAATGTGCTAAAAATTACTGTTCCAATTTGGTACATAAAAATACAGGTCCACTTTAAAACATGAAAGAATAAAGTAGGTGAACAATTTTTGGAAAATGCATATGCCTTAGGTTGATCAGGCACTTAAGAAGAGGGGAGAAGTTAAATATATAGTATGAATCTTATTGAATTTAATAACAGAAAACCAGAATATATGAAATGTTTAGAATTCTTCACTGTGAATCAGGTAAATACCTAGTTTGTTTCTATTTCAGCATCCTCTGTAAAAGCCTGTCTAATTAAGATTTCAAGTATGCTTCAAACAATTAAATATACAATACACAAACCTTAAGAATCATAGAAACCTGTATGCATAGTCAACAAGCTTCACAGTAGAACAAAAACAAGTCAGCTGCTCTTCCCCTAATCTTTTTGCATATGTCCCATTAAAAACACCTTATCCAGAAGAAACATTCTGGCCTGTTCATTGGAGAAAAAGTGGTGGTTATTTTGGACACGTTGTGGAGGTGGAGTGAATTCGCATATTGATAAATCATCATTAAGAAACTTGTGAACAGCTCTCATACACCAGTAGAATGCGAAAGCTCAAAACAGCTTTTCAAGTCCCTTTGGAAGCTAGACCAGGCCGTGGAGCACTAGTAATTTTGACTCAGAATAGGATATTCTACCTTACCAATAAACTTTCATCTCCCAAATGAATTTCAAGTACAAGAAGTAATCACTGCTATAGATGTGGGTTTCTAATGTAGCTCAATACTATATGTGATTATACACCAGGCTTCAGTGTTTCACTGAGTGTATATTAATAGTTAATAGATTCCCACATATGTTGTGTTTATGGGCAAGCTGTATTCATGGCCAAAGTACCAACTTAACATTCACAAGCTTTTCCTCCTGAGCCTATAAGTGTTTGGAGAACCACTCCAAATCCACATAGACTGCCCCTGTATTTGAAGGTATAACACATTATTTTTCTACAGGCTAAGCTTGCTCACTGTCAAGAAATTTATGAAGGCAAATATAACACTCCTCCAGTGTTTCATGGTGCTACAAAGTTAGCCATGCTTTCTGTTATTATATGAAAGAAAGAAGTCCTGCCTATTCCTCTCAAAAACTGAGCTAAATAGGGAAGTAGACAAATCAGAAAAGATATGGATGTAGATGTGATCAGCATCATGAAAATACCTGTACTATTATCTTTGCTATTTCTTCTACAAGACAAGGTCAATTTTTTCCCCTGCTCCCTCTCTTGACCATCAGTCTTTACAGTTTCCTTGTTTCACAGCTATTCCCCTCAGAAGCAAGCATCTTATGAACCGGTAAGAAAAAAATACTTTTTTTTCCAGATAGAATACATTCAGAATGGCATTTATATGTAATGTACAGTTAACTGTCTTGGTAATCTGAAAGTCAAGAGGAAACTACTCCTCTCCAGTGTACGAAGTGGGATAATTTATCACCTGGAATCTGAGTGGCTGGTATAAACCTCTGGATCTGATATGTCCCTTTCCAACAGCATCAGCTGGGACTTCAACACTTCGGCCTTCAAATGGTGTTAAATGAGACTGAGAAGTGATTAACAGGTATCAAATATGGATGGTTTTACAATATTCATGCTCTCCTGTAGACTTCTTGAGCTGGAATACAGAAGTAAAGATTGCCAATATACGTGTTCATAATGAGTCTCTCACAGTAGGATACAAGAAATAAGTCCTGAGTTTTTCAGTCCTGCTTTTTCTCTAGGTACTCCAATATTTGCAATATAGATCATCATTCTGAGTTGAGTCTAAGTGAGGTCAAGTGGCCAGAAAGCAGACAGCAGAAGTAAGCTTCAGGAAAGAGAAGCAAGTAATAACAGTAAGTGACTAAAAATGAAGAACCTGGCCAATGCCAACAGGGTCACTGCAGATAACTGATGAGAACAGATGACAGAATCAGTATAAAAGATTTTCTTAAAAATTTTCTGGTGCCAAATGCAAGTAAGAAACAGATGAAACTGGATGCTAAAAATGCACACCTGCTCAATTTTAGAAAAGGATTTGGGATTCTGAGATCTCTGGAGATACACGTGCAGTGGAAAATCTGATAGACCAACTGGAATGAAAAGCAAGAAATTTAAATGACAAGAGCAGAGATGGGAAAGCTTTTTCTTAGCTTTGGCAGATAACTTTTGCACTACAAATGAAAGTTCAGAAATTGACAGGTAACACTCACTCATGCTCTGAAGCAGCCACAGCCAGACTAAGTTGTGGTCTTTGGGAATGAAGCCAATGGTCAGGAGAAAATTCACCTCCAGAACCTGAGCCACCAACAGGGAGCAGCCACAAGTTTCATAAGATACTAGAAATGGGATCCCCAGCAGGAAAGCTCTGGAAGCACAACTGAAAATACGTATTCACATGAAAACAGTACTTGTGATTGTTACTTACAGTGGATCAAGACAGAGTTTAATGAAATACGCAGCTGGGAAAGAAAAAGCTACCCTTTAAACATGTGCTTGTAAGACACTAGTTATGCCTCCCTGTCTGCATCATTGATATTGTCATAGTGATAGCAAGAGACACAAAAGCCAAATAGAAAATGCTAGTAAAATGTAGTATGGGCCATATTGAAAAGAGAATAATTTTAATTTGGGAAAAAAAAATGTTTTTTTAACATGAAAGCAGGCCTGTGGAATCACTTTTCAGGGACTGACTTGTTCAGATTTTCATGTCATGATTAAATGGCTGATCGATTAACTTCAGCTCATCAGCAGAAGTGAAACTTATAGCTAGTGTGCTGTGCCTTTCCTCAGACTCATGATTTTGGAGAATCCTTCGAACTTGGTGATTTTGTGATGATATTAATTCTGAAAGGCACTAGATCTTGACACACTATAAACTATACTAATGAGATTAATTATCTATTAGTATTCTAAATCTATGTAGAAAACATAGCTCAAAAAAAAATCCTTAATCCAATGCTTACTGAACTATTTGACTTAATCTTGCCTGAATACAACACTACAGATACATTGGTCTTTTCCTCTTCATGGCACGTTCACCACTTTCTGCCCTGATATCAAGCAAAGGACACAGTGCTCACATCTCACTTGCCTCACAACTCTTCACTGAAATGAGATTAGCCCTTATGATGAGATGTGGAACAAATCAGTGTCCTAATATGTCCTCTCCAAGCCTATTAGAATTTGGAACAGAAGTCACAACACAGAAACAAATAGAAACAAAAGGCTCATTGTATCTATATTTTACTGGCAGATTGTTACCACTCTAGAATAAATAGTCATGTCCTCCAGCAATACACTCCCAAATGCTTCATTATTTGGGCCAACAACATATGGTGCACATACGTACCACTTATATGTGGTGCTAGGATATATAAGCACACATGCCCATACACATGCATGCTCTCCTGAGAAGCTGTGCTCTCTTGCTGGCCTTCGCTACATGGAGTGAACATCATACTGATTTAGCAGTGCAGAATATGATGAATGCCCCACTACGATGATCTGACATTGTAGCTCAAGTAGATTCTTTAAAAAAATCCTTACTGTTTTTTTGCTTCAGACAGGCTTTCTATTTCCAGTTCCATCCTATGGTGATCATACCATAGATATGTGTAACTATTTGTTTGTGAGGACGCATGTTACACAAAGGAAACACTGGTCAGTAATCCATTTTTCCCACTGAAGCCATGCTCATTGTATACAAATGCCTCTGAGCTGGCCACAAATCTGTTATAAAACAGAGAATGTTATCTATTTCTTTAATAAGTGAAGCATCTCTAATGCTTTCCATAGAACATTTTTCTTAATCTTTTATTACATTCTCCTTAGCAAATAACTCTCAAGGGCCATTTCTCAGCTGTAGGAAGAATCTATCTCACATTGCATGTAGGATTATTAAAAGCATTACTTTTGTTAGACACTGGTATATCAATGTCCTAAAGGCTCCATCTCAGCATATCTTGTAGGTGCTAGATACTCTATTTATGTACAGTGTCTCTCTTTCACACAGCAAAAACATGTTTTCAGGCTTAATTTCGTGCTGATTGCTGCTTCTGCCACCTTGAAAACCTCTCAAGCTGATGTACCAAGTAATCACTGATGTTGATATTTCCAGTTTTGTTCCTATAACAGTTTGTAGTGGAATTTTGTTCATATAATTTTGCTGAGAGATGATGGTTATGTAATCTTTTCTGGACTAAATTTTCTGGGTGAACTCATCTGACAATTGAGATGACAAGTAATCAGAATAAATTAAAAGACAAATAGCCTGAAGTTAATGAGAAATGTGAAGGATACTACAAACTTACATTTCTCATAAAGTCTTTAACAGAAATATGTCACCACTGTCAAATAAAGAGCTATAAGCAACAATCAGAAAAATATTCAATAGACTAAAACTAATTCTGGAATGAAATACATGAAATACCATCTTTTTACATGCTGTTGTTGACAAATCTGTTGATGACAGCACCACAGCCTCTCCTCTGAAGTAAATTATAATCTGCTGGTATAGGAACCACAAAGATTATTTGCAATAATATTTTCTTCATAGATAGATATGCTGCACTGAAGAAGCCTACTGATAATAAAGGTTTATCCCTCACAGAAGGGAACATTTTCTACCAGGAATATTATGTTTTTTAAAAGGTCATTAGTGTAAGAGGTGATTTAACAGAACATGATCTTCTCATTTTATAAGAAGTAATAAAATATCTATTACCTTTATTCAGAGAACAACATTCTGCAACCAGACAGTTTTCCAGACAAGGAGATTCTATCATTATGATCACCTAATATGAGCAAATACTTCAGGTTCCTGGCTTTCAAAGTTTCAGCATGTTTTCCTTCCCTGCGTTCTCTGTTCATTCTTGCCAATCATACTAACTAACCTGTCTCTTTATGCTGGTAATGAAGTTTCTGTATAGCTGGGATGCTGGATTCAGCTTCCAGAGACTGGAAAGAGCTTGTGGGAAGAAGAAAAATTACCCGAACATGGAAAGCAAAACAATCAAGGACCCAGAAGGAATAACTCAATTACCAACAAACGAAGTCATGTTTTTAGACCAAGACATTCAGGGGCAATGTGACACCTGTCAAATGCGAAGTTGATGTTGATCTTAAGAAGGAAATTAAAACCGGTAACAAAGGTTTTTTTTTGTCCTCATAACAAAAGGGGGAACAAAATGGAGTGGTCTTGCTACAGTGAGGGTGGGATACAAGTTAAAAAAAGGCTAGATATGGTCCCAAGACTAAATATGTATTTTGCACCATTTTTCAACAAATGTAGAGTCCTGTGATGACAACGTGGGTTGGTAAATGTAAATGAAGGTATGACACTGGATTTTGTCTCAGCTGAGAGGGAAGCAAAACTTCAAGAAGATAATGCATTTGAAAGCTTTAGATTTTAAAAAACCTAATACCTGAATCACAGGAGCAGGGAAAAGTATTTAAAACAACCCTAGAGAGCAAAGTATAACATTGATTTCAAAACGGTGAATAAAATAGCTACGTTTTAGAAGAGGAAGAATATGAGGGGAAGAGATCCAGCTAGCTATTATTTGGTTAACCTGATGTCAATAACATGCAAAGCATTATGACATATTGAGAACAATAATAGTTAAAGGTATGTAAAATAACACAAAATATATATGAACTGGTCTTAGGTAGACCGTGTCCATATTGATCTTTCATAAGAAAATGAAAGCTTTTTCACAGAAATACAATCGCTCTGAATTTCAGTAAACATCTGATATTCTTTCACATAGAAATCAGTAGTCAAACTAGAGGAAACAGGGGGTGAGAACTCAGTAAAGACTAAATAGTCTTTCTGTGAAGTAAAGGAAATTATCCTGAACTATGCTCTGAGCTCCTTTGGTTTGGCTTTTCTCTTGTACCTGAGCTGACTCATAGCTGGAGTTTGCTTGCAGGCTTCACTCGGTTAAAAATATTCCCAAAGACAGGGGCCTACTTGGTTTAGTAAAGCAAAAGCTAAAAGCAAATATGTATATATGCCAAGGTAGTAAGGGCCCATAGGTAAAATATTTATTTCAGCTGAAAGAAACTGTTGGCAAAAAGCAGCTGAGAATGAACTGGACATGGCTAGGTATAAACAGGACAGCAGATGTTCTAACTGGGAAAAAAATAACATCCTAGCCACATCTGGCCACAAGGAAATGCTACCTAATTTCAGGACAGGAGAAGGAGGTACCTCATTGTGTTTATCTGCCACTATATATGCCAGTTTGCCACACCTCCGAGTTACAGCTTTTCAATCACACCATGAAACTCTCCTTCACTTGCTTTTTATTGCAAGGTGCATTACAGTGACACCAACACAGAATCATAGCATCGTAGAATAGTTTGGGTTGGAAGGGTCCTTGAAAGATCATCTAGTCCAGCTCCCTGCAAGGACTAGGGACATATTCAGCTAGATCAGGTTGCTTAGAGTGATGCGTCCAGGGACAGGGCAGCTACAAGCTTTCTGGGCAACCCGTTCCAGTGGTTTACCATTCTAATACTGAAAAAAATTTCTTCATTATAACTCAAAAAATACACAGTTATTCTTTAGTTATTATTTTTTGTTTTGTGCAGGCATACCATGCCAGTACTTTAGCTACACTTGTGCATACTCACCTCACTACACTTGAAACATATGGTAGAATGTTATTGCGCTGCAAGTGACCATCTGTGGATTATAAAGGCAAGTATGTGATACATGCAACTCCCACTGACTCCTGCTTAAAAGATAGTAGTGGGAACATTTCACAGCAAGCAAACACTGATAAATAAAGAAGTTTCTGCCCAGTATGCAACATAAGGATGTATTTTTAAATAAGCATTTCAGCCTTATACCTGAATTTGCCTTTGTGCCTTGCATGCATCTATTTTAACGTGGTGCTCTCTACCATGATGTTTTCAGAGAGAAATAATAGAAATAATGTGGAAGACTAGGAAGCGGAGTAAGTCTTATTCTGACATGACATTTGACCATACAAGACTGACTAGATGTGTTTTTTTATTAAAGCTGATTTACACTACAGCTGTGCTGTAAATAGTATTTGCCACAGAGAGTGCCCTGTTGTGATAAGAATGGTAAGAGTAAATAGCTACATATTGTACCTTTCATGATAATATTATTATCTAACTACATTTTTGTCAAATTACATTCATTACAGGCTGTGGTATGATGTGACAGAGAGCAGCCCTGTGTAAAAGGACTTGGGGGTACTGGTGGATGAAAAGCTGGACATAAGCCAACAATGTGAATTTGCAGTTCAGAAGGCCAGTTGTATCCTGGGCTGCATCAAAAGAAGTGTGGCCAGCAGATGGAAAGAGGAGATTCTGCCCCTCTACTCTGCTCTGATGAGACCACACCTGGAGTACTGCATCGAGCTCTGGAGCCCCCAGCACAAGAAGAACATGGACCTCTTGGATAGTGTCCAGAGGAGGGCCACAAAGACGACTAGAGGGCTGGAGCAGCTCTCCTATGAAGACAGGCTGAGAGAGCTGGGGTTGTTCAGCCTGGAGAAGAGAAGGCTCTGAGGAGACCTTATAGCAGCCTTCCAGTATATGAAGGGGGCCTGCAAGAAAGCTGGGAAGGAACTGTTTACAAGGGCATGTAGTGATAAGCGAGGGTCAATGGTTTTAAACTGGGGAAGGGTAGATTTAGATTAGACATTAGGAAGAAGCTCCTTACAACAAGGGTGATGGAGCACTGGAACAGTGCTGTGCTGGGTCAGCCATCATCATTTTATGCTGTCAGAAGTTGCCTGATCACACAGACCTATACTGAACTCGGCAACATCCTCTCAGAAGTCTTCTTTCAGATGGTCCTGACATAAGTTCCTGTGGACCCAGCTCCTTCGCTGCCCACTGTGGTGCCAGCATCACCTGCTGGACACAACAGAGAGAGATGGCTCCCTCAGTGGCCCTTCACATGGAAGGACACCACCCAGAGAGCTCAGCAAGATGCAACCATCCCCAACAGAAGCCACACCCAACAGGAAGGTCCTATGACTGATCAGCTCCTGGTTAACATAGTCCTGGCCTTGCCCACCACCCCAGCCACAACCACCTGGGTGAGGGCAGAGCCACAAAGACACAGATGGGCCAGGTTCTGCCTCTGGAACATTAATCCAATAGAAAACCAAAACATTCTGCTAAATTGTGACTCATTCACAGGTCAGCTCTAAGTTGGGGCCCACAACTCAGGCTGCAGCACTTCAAACAGGTTTCCCAGAGAGATGGTGGACGCTCCATCCCTGGAGATGTTCAAGGCCAGGCTTGATGGGGCTCTGAGCAACCCGATTTACTTAGAGATGTACTTGCTGACTACAGAGGGGTTGGACTAGATGACCTTGGAATGTCCCTTCCAACCTAGCACATTCTATGATTCTATGAAACTAAAATAACAGAGAGTAGTTTCTGTGTAGGTTACAATCTGTCCCTTCTGTTAGCATCTTTGGCTCTCTGGAATATGTATAACACATGTTATACCCACAGGTCCTTAGGGAATGGGACATTTGTACAAGTACCTATGTTTAGGAGCCGTTGCTATATCACTGGTAAGGTTGTTCCAATGAATGATTGTCCTTCCTGTAAAATACCTTCCTTATACCAAAATGAAAACTCACCCAGATCCTCCAGGAAATGTCACTTTTTAGTGGACAATAACACAAAGAATTCATAAAAGAGGATTAGATGGCTGAGAGGTTTTTTTTGTGTGTGAAGCAGGAATCACGACTTATTTAAGATACTTTCCTTTGGAGAATGAGTTTGATTTCTCCTTAAGCCATGCAATACTTTCTGATGTAGGTCAAGCTCAGTTTAGTAAGAAAAGAGGTTTTGGTATGGTTTAGCATATTTTAAACCTAGAATAGGCAAAATACACATGAAAACTTAGAAATAGTGAAATAATAAAACCTTTTAAATCCCTCAAAATTAAGGAAAAAGGGAATATCTCTTTTTCCTGACTGTCATTAATGTACAGCACTGAAGTTTTAAAAAATTAACTGTATTTTCTTTTTCACTTGAGTCCTCTTCCCACTTAACACTCCAAGTACATGTGATGAGTATTACAAATAACTGTCTTTCTTCAGAATGATCTTCCACCTATTCTACTGTCTAAAGTAATCTTTCTGATTAGCCACCTCTTCTTTTTTAGACCTGTAATCAGAGCTCTTTGCAATTTATATTAAAATTCATAGCTATGCTACAAATACCATTTCACTGGTTCATATAAAGAGTCTATCTTGCTTGATTTTCTGTCTCCCAACAGCTGCCCTTAAATGGATGTCCATGAGATCAGCATCAATGACATTTTCCCCCAAGATTTTTCCAGCCTCCGAAGATAGAGATATTTTGCACTGTCTATTCAGAAACCCTCAATAGCTTTCTCTTCTAAGTAATTGCTCCATCCTCACTTGGACCATTTCTTGCCTTGGCAAAGACTAGGTGTGTTTTTCACTCTGTGTATCAGTTTCATTTACCTTTGTTGAATTTGTCCTCTTATTTACCTCCACTTTTTGTTTTTTTATTTAGTCTGTGGACCTGAATCATATTTCTTCCCAGTTTCAGATGCAGGATGAGGAATCCCAGCATACTGCCTTGGTTTGTGCATGAAACTGTCCAGTGCCTCTAACTGCCCTTGTTGTTCTTCCCTTAAGGTTTTCCATATGTGCCCACAGCGATAAATCTCAAACTTACGCAGCTGTATGGTGATTTCTGTTTTGTTTCCTATGCTTTTTCATAATAATTCCTAACATTTTATTTGTTCTTTGACTGTTGCCAGCTACTGTGCTAATTTTTTCCTGGAGTTATCATAGCACCAAGCCGTTTTTCCTGAAATGTAAGGAGACATCACAAGCCATCATGTTATATGTGAAGGTAAGAATGTTTTTCACCCTATGAACCAATTTTCTTTAGCTATACTGATTTTGTCACTCCATCCTGTGATTTTTCAATCTCCCTCCAGTTTTATCATCAGTAAGTTACATCACTTTACTGCTCAATTTTCTATGCCATATGAATTAAATATGAAGCAACTATGGAAAAGGTTGTGGTAGAAATAGGGAAATGTTAGTATCCATTTTCACTAATCCTATAACTGCTTTTCTAGTTCATAGAATCATAGAATCAGAGAATATCAGGTTGGAAGGGACCTCAAGGGTCATCTGGCCAAACCTTTCTTGGCAAAAGTGCAGTCTAGACAAGATGGCCCAGCACCCTGCCTAGATTAATCTTAAAAGTGTCCAGTGTTGGGGAATCCACCACTTCCCTTGGGAGATTATTGCAATGGCTTATTGTTCTCATTGTGAAAAATTTTGGTGTCCAATTGGAATCTTCCTGGGAGCAACTGGTATTCATTCTCTCTTGTCTTTCCATGTGACTCCTTGTAAAAAGGGAGTTTCCACCTTCTTTGTAACCACTATTAAATACTGGAACATGGTGATAAGGTCTCCTCTAATTCTTCTTTTCTCAAGGCTGAACAAACACTGTTCTCTCAGCCTTTCCTATGGCAGGTTTCACAGTCCTTTGACAACCTTTGTTGCCCTTCTCTGGACCCTTTCCAGTCTGTCCACATCTTTTTTTTGTATAGCAGGGACCAAAACTGAACACAGTATTCCAGGCATGGTCTGATGAGCATTGAGTAGAGTGGGATAATGACTTCTTTGTCTCTGTTAGTGATGAGCTTGTTGATGTAATCCAGCATTATGTTGGCTTTTGGTGCTGCAACATGCTGTTCACTCATATTAAGTTCCTTTCTTCTCAGAAAGAAAACCCTGTATTGCTCCTCTCCAGAAAAAAGTTATAGTTGGAAATGTCCAAGTTTCTTCCACCGTGAACACTGCTGTTGTGCTGATTCAGCCATCATCATTTGATGCTGCCATCAGTTACCTGATCACACAGCCCTACACTAAACTTGGCAATATCCCCTCAAAAGTCTTCTTTCAGACAGTCCTGCCATAAGTTCCTGTGGGCCCAGCTCCTTCGCTGCCCACTGTGGTGCCAGCATCACCTGCTGCACACAACGGACAGATATGGCTCCCTCAGTGGCCCTTCACATGGAAGGGCACCACTGAGAGAGCTCAGCAAGATGCAACTAAGCCCAACAGAAGCCACATCCAACAGGAAACTCCTCCAACTGATCAGCTCCTGGTTGACACAGTAATGGCCTCGCCCACCACCCCAGCCACAACCACCTGGGTGAGGGCAGGGTCACAAAGACACAGGTGGACCAGATTCTGCCTCTGGAACCTGAAGCCAATGGGGAAACAAAACATTCTGCTAGGTTGTGATTCATTCACAGGTTATCTCCAACTTGGGGCCCACAACTTAGGCCCCAGCACTTCAATTGCAAAAAAAATACAGTCAGCGTTTCTGCAGAAGTCTCACTCTTCCTGAGTGCCCTCAAAGATGTCCTTACTGGGTGCTCCTCAAATGCTCTGGTCATGAGGTGCTTTAGGACTCTCGGAAGTGCATCTTGCCCCAGGTATTTTAATATCCCTGATGGCTGCAATAGAAGCTCTGATTCTCTTAGTTACTTGTTCTTCAAATTCTTATTTAGCCTCTGTGAGAGTTTATGATCTTTTGTATTTTGAAAACTACTACAACTTTCTGAAGCAGTCATCCTCAAGTCCACAAAACTCCTATACATAGGTGTTTAGTGACACTGTCACTCCTGTAGGGATGTGAAATGGAAGAACACAAGGGTCATTGCTGCAAGTGTTTTTTTAGCTGAAAGGTTTGGAGCCAAATCCTGCACATTTCTCAACTGCAAGTGGAGGGGTGCGCTCTCTCTTGCAGGCTTGTTAATTGCCTGTTCCACAAAGCAGTCATGTCTGGTGCCCAAAAATGTCCTCTTTGCTTCATGTCCTGGTGTGAGTTTTGCCCAATACACATAGGATCACAAAAGAATCACAGAATCACAGGCAATGCTGCAGTCTTGCCTAGTGGGCAGTAGCACAGACTCAGGACTGTATTCCTTCTATTTAAGCCTGTGGTTTTAATCTGTGTAGATGCCATTTTGCTTGGTAATGTGGTCAGTCATTTAATTTGTTTTGATACTAAGGTTTATAAAATATTGTATTGATCAGTTGCTGGCATGACTTACATTATATTTTCCATATCGTTCACACTGTGATTTTATTTGTGTCGCAAGACCTGAGGCTTTTTAGTCTGGAGAAGAGAAGACTGAGGGAAGATTTAATTAATGTGTGTAAATATATGAGGGCTGGGTGTCAAGAAGAAAGGGGCAACCTCTTTTCACTTGTGCCCTGCGATAGGAGAAGGGGCAATGGATACAAGCTAGAGCACAGGAAGTTCCACCTCAGCATAAGGAGGAACTTCTTTACTGTGACTGTTACGGAGCACTGGAATGGGCTCCCCAGAGAGGTTGTGAAGGCTCCTTCTCTGGAGACTTTCAAGACCTGTCTGGATGCATTCCTGTGTAACCTGCCCTAGATTCTATGCTCCTGCTTGGCAGGGGGATTGGACTTGATGATCTCCAGAGGTCCCTTCCAACCCCTAACATTCTATGATTCTATAATTCTATGATTGACTGCCTACCTTCCACCATATTTCTTATTCAACATCAGTGTAGAAGCTATTGTACTAATGCTTCGGTTTTCTTCATGGGCTTCTATGTAAAAGACAATCCATTTGTCTTCTATTTCTAATTCAGTTATATCTAGCAGTGATGAATTTCTGCAATGGAGAATTCAATGATATTCACAATAGTCTTAGAAAAAACAACCTGTTTTTTTTAGGAATTTTCACAAATTTTAACATTCACAAATATTTAAAATATCTTGGTATTGCTGCAAAGTGAATAGGGTGGTTAGTTTTATGGTTTGCTAATAGTAATAGGGATGCCTTTGTAGAAAAGGAAAGAAAATAGAATAAAAGAATCTGAAAAAAAAAGAAAAAAGAGTCCATGTTTACAGTTTATAATGTTTATGTCCACAATTTCCCTCTTATTTTTGGTCATGTCTATTCCAAAACTAATAATCAAAGTGGAATTCTACTCTAACCTTAAGATTGTGTAAGAGTGATACATTATGTATGTATCCCTCACAGTCCTATGTGGTCAACACCGAGACACCTTCCAAGTCTCATTTCTCACTAACACATGACAGACAGTAAGACATCATGCCCACTTTCCTTCCCATGTCCACATTGTGCCTTTCAGCCAGTTCAAGCTGCTACTTCAGATAACAGTTCTTCTGGCTATCTCTCTGTATCCCTGTCCAACAGATCTCAGGCAGCACTACTTGCAGAGCAATGAAAATAGAGGGCTGAAACCACCCAAATCCATCAGGTCAGACTGATAGAGGTAAGAGAACAAGCACTCTGCCAGAGTCTTATAGCCAGAAATCTCTTAGGCTTCTCTTTTTCATTTACTGCAGCTCCATGTTGTAACATGAAAGGCTATACTAGCTTAAGTCATATTGTTATGGTTTGAGGTTTGGGACCAGGACAGGCAGGGGCTGGACGTGCTGAGGGTCCCAACGGGGAAGCAGTTATTCCCTCCCCCTTCCTGTCCACACCGGATACTGGAGGCAGGAAGTGCTCTCCAGCGTGGGAGGAAGAGAAGCTGGGGAGCTGACCTCTCCATGCGGCCAGGAGCCATCTTCTCACCATTGCTCATCTTCCTGTGAATCCAAAGCCATCCAGCCTTTGGTTTTGTATTATATTGCATTTATTGTGTTTTCCCCCATCTTTGTACCTATATCTACCTTCCCTTCTTGTTTTCTGTTCCCTGTTAAACAATATATATATATATCTTTTATTACTTTTTGCTAACTTCCAGTACGGTGCAAAGTCTTTCTTTTTACTCCTGATTTCCCTTTTTTGCCTACCTGTCTGGGGGGAACTAAGGGATAGGGAGGGGGGAGCATACATTCTGTTCCGTGGGGACCTGCCCTGAACCCCTAAACGGACACACGTATCCAGTCTTCCACCAGTGTTGAAGTACAGGTAGCAATACAATGCTTGCCTCCAGGGTAATGTCATGGAGGCACCCACAAAACAGACACTAGCAGCTATCAAAATGGGGCTTTATTGACCCAGCACTCCTAATGACAACACACAGGTTCGGATGTCCATTGGGAATATATCTACTGCACAACTAATTGCTAAACTTTGAGGAAAGACAAGTCAAAATAGGCATGCACTCACTACTAAAGGGAAACCTCCCACACAAATGCCCAAACATATCACTCACCAAAGGTGGGGTGAGAGTCACTCAATCCATGGAGATTCACTCAATCCACGGAAGTATCCTTCGACAGCCTGTCCAAGGGGAGCATCCAACTGCCAGGCCCATTGCTCTGTGAAGAACCATCTCCACAGGTTCTTACACAGGGCTCCATTTATACCCTAGTGAAGGGTGCACTGTGGTCATTGCTGAGGGTGCAAGCCCAGACAGAACAGGCTGAGGGCTTAGACCCTGAGGTGCCAGTTAATCACCCTGAGGTGGAGTTTGTTGCAAACTGCTATGGCACAACTTGTTTTGTCGGTCAGGGAGGCTGTACCTGCCACAGGTAAACCCGTGAAACATTAAAATATTCCATTCTATAGTTTTATTTTTCTGGGGACAATATTGTTATCTTCCTTAGACTTTTAGCTGCACGACAGATAATGCTAGCATAAATTTAAAGGGAGAGGCAACAGCACAAAGACTTCTAATGAGTTCCTGAATGACTGTCACGGACATTGCCTGTTGTCCTCTCCAGTGTCTGACATGAATGGATGTGTGAGATAGATTTATCAGCCATACCTTCACCGTTCTTTATTCAGCAGTAGTTCTCAGCTCAGCTTGACTTACCTGTCTGCTTCTGAAATCTTTGTGCATACACAGTTTCTGCCAGCTCTAGTCAAAAGCTGATACTGCCATTCCGCAGAAAGCCTCACCTTCACCTGTGGTCTCTTATTTTTACAGAATGATTTTTTTTTTGTTAAGGGCATTAATATATATTTTGTTCAGAATTCATTATTAACAAAATAA
The DNA here is from genome assembly GCA_032159205.1 of Eurystomus glaucurus suahelicus. Lineage (NCBI taxonomy): Eukaryota > Metazoa > Chordata > Aves > Coraciiformes > Coraciidae > Eurystomus > Eurystomus glaucurus. Next base: position 22,233 of record JAVFHW010067859.1, on the reverse strand, counting down.
GGCTTTTCGAGTGCAGACATTAATTTTTATTTTACCCAGATTATCACAGCATTTGCTTTACATATTAGTAGACGCTATATTTCAAGATATCAGAAATGACTTAGAAGATCTGGGTTCTGAAGGCAGCAGAGGCCTTGCTGCTAAGTCATGATCTGTTCATCTATATTCTAAGTGAAGATAACATACATGTACAACTGTAAATTGGTTTAGCATCTGCAATTAAAAGGCACCTTTCCTTCTCTTAAAAAATGTTATTTCAACCACATTGTTTTAGTTGAAACAAGAAAGCTCCATATAGGAAATGCATTTAGATTTTTCTGTTTGTTCTACTATAAGCTACATTCATAGCAAGGCTTCTGCTGATGTGTCTATCAGTTAAAAGAAACTACCTCAAACAACGCACAGGTGGACCATCTGGATGTAGACCATTCCTTATAGAATATCAAAGATATTACATACATACAGTGCAGAAAGATCATGTAATGCTTTAATAGGCTTGTAGCCAGAAACACTGTAAAAAAAGCAGCAGAAAAATATGATTCTTAAATCTAAGGCAAGATTGTATCAGTTTATGGAAGGCCATAAGATCTCATGGACATTATGTTAAATCAATACTATTAATCTGATTTGAAAAAAAAGTCATTGTTTTGAACCACTCATGTTATATTATAGGCTTCCTTTACTGGAGTCACATTAAAGCAAACTAATACGATGCAATTAGCATGGGGTAGTCACACTCCCACCTTAGGCTTTAAAAAATACTTGAGTCTCAAGTGAATAAATCCTGCTGAATAAAGGGAAGGAAGGATAGGGTCTCTAAAGCAATAGGAAGATTTAGTGAGTTTGTAGGGGACAAAGTACTTTGATTTTCTCTATTTGTGACTAATCCACATGCTCTTGAAAGTGATGTCAAGAGAAGATTGAAAGTGCTCAAAGCTGTGAAAAGTACCATGCTCATTTAGCTTTAAAGGGTAACAAATAATTTAATTAGAGAATCATAGAATGGTTTGGGTTGGAAGTGACCTTTGAAGGTCATCTAGTCTACCACCCCTGCAGTGAGCAGGGATATCTTTAACTAGAACAGGTTGCTCGCGTATTTGCTGATTTAAACCAGAGATTTTTAATTATGGCAATAGTTTTCCAATATCTAAAGGAAATGTTACCAGAAAATAATGTAACCCATTTTATTTTCATTTATTTCTTACCTGCAAATGTTTTTGTCTTATGTGAAACAAAGAATGTAGCACACACTCTTCTGCTGTATACCTGACAGTGACTGTGTGTTTTCATCTAGGAAGCATTTTCAAAGCAACACTCTATTTCACTAAAACCTGTGTGTTCTGCTACAAATATAAATGGGAATAGTAGAAAGACCAACACCAGCGTAAGATACTTCTAGACATTGGAAATCCTTTCACAGAAAGAGTTACCAATTGTCGTGCTGGTTCAGCCATCATCATTTGATGCTGCCAGAAGCTGCCTGACCACACAGCCCTAAACTGAACTCAGCAACATCCTCTCAGACGTCTTCTTTCAGACAGTCCTGCCATAAGTTCCTGTGGACTCAGCTCCTCTGCTGCCCACTGTGGTGCCAGCGTCACCTGCTGGACACAACAGAGAGAGATGGCTCCTTCAGTGACCCTTCACATGGAAGAACATCACCAAAAGAGAAACCAAACAGAAGCCACACCCAACAGGAAGTTCTTCCAACTGATCAGATCCTGGTTGATATAGCCCTGGCCTCACCCACCACTCCAACCACGACCACCTGGGTGAGGGCAGAGCCACAAAGACACGGGCAGGCCAGGTTCTGCCTCTGGAACATGAAGCCAGTGGGGGAAACAAAACATTCTGCTAGGCTGTGACCCATTCACAGGTCAACTCTAAATTGGGGCCCACAACTCAGACCCCAACACTTCACCAGTTTACACAGAGAGAAAATTTTCTGAGGGAGAAGAGAATTTAAGTCTCTGTTTTATAGGAGAAGAACATGTTCTATAGGTAATTCAGCCTTCTGAGAAGTCTTGTCTACTTACAGCTCTACTTAGGAGATTAAAGGACCATGCCTATTTAATCTTTTTTTTCCTGAATTTAAATTTTTAAAATGCCACTTGGAATATGTGCATCATTTTCTATTTACTTTTTAAGAAAAAATATCTGGTACTGCCATGGCATGCCAGGTATTCCTTGAGGTATATTTTACATAGGAAATACCTGTAGAATGAATGCATATATAAACAACTGTAAATTACATGAACCTTCAACAAATGCACAGGAGCACTCTGCAGCAAAGTTTCCATTAGAAAATATTTCTGAGCACAGTACTAATGAACATCGAAAGGACCAAAGAATAGCCATCAGCACCTACAGCATACTTGATGGCTTTTTTTACCTAAGTAGTTAATGTCACATTTTGTCTTGTAACCCACAACATGAAAATGTCCAGGAGGAAACAGAGACGGTAGGAAGCAGCACCAAAGGTCCCAGTCTTTTGCATATTGAAGCTGAATGGCATCCAGAATTGTTCAAAAATGTAAAGAGGTGAGGAAATGGAATGGGGAGGCTGAAAGCTAGAGTGGGAGAAGAGGCAAGCAGTTAGTCTGAGAGGTGCAAAAAAGATAGGAGAACTATTATTAGCCAAGATAACCACTGAGCTAATGAAAAGTGTAAGGAGAAGAAAATCTCAAGCAGTAACTTTGAGAGTGGGATTTAGTTCTGAGACATCCATGATAATTCTGCTTAGGTAGGCAGGCAGCTCTTACCTTTAGGAGCCTCCATAATGTCTGTGGTTTTTCACATAGCAATAGCTCACGCTTCAGGCTTTAAAACCTTTGGTGAGCTAGGCCATGTTTTGCTTCTTCCTACTTCCCTTCTCCTCCCTGCTAAATTAATCTGCTTTTGCCAGGTATTGTCATTCTGTTTTGAGGAACATTTTTGTGTCTTACTGGTATATTTCACACGTGTACCCCAGAAGCTTTAGCTTCACAGTTCCAGTCTGAGGACAGCATCATTTTGAACAGCAGGTAGGGTGGAAGGTCACCCAATGGTGTCATTTTCTTTGCTGATTAAGCTAGTTCCCAGCTGATATGCGTTGACAGATGGCCATCTTATTGCACGCTGTCAGAAAGGAAACAATGCCAAACAGACATGTGCAAGAAGTTTAGCCTTTCCACTATTTCAAGGAAAGTGATAGGAATTTTTTTGCATTTTTCAGGCATCAGCTTAAATATAAAGAGTTACTTTGCATTTGGTTCAATTTGAAATGTATCCAGAAGTGCCTTTTTAAATTCTAAAAAATTTTTAAAAACCTCTCTCATTCCCATTCTCTCCCATTTGGGAGGGGAGGGGGACCAACAGTCTCTCTCCCTTATTCCCTTACTCTTCCTCTTTTTTTTTTTGTGGGGGGGGGGGGGGGGGGGGGCAGGGGGAAGAGAGTATAACAGACAGCTTCTGTTATACATCTAGCAGACTGCGCTTAAACCTTGACACTGAAATAAAAGTCTTCTAAAAAGCCATTCAAAACAGTGTGTTGCACAAATGTACAAGCTTAACTGCACTGCTTATGAGATGAACAAAGCCTGCCACTGCTAGGAAGAAATTGCTTTTTAGGTGTTTGTCTAGCTGCTATACTGTTAAAAGATACAAAAATTTGAGCTCCACTGTTTCGTGTACCCATGTCACACATATTTGGCCCTTTTAGCTATTGCCTATTGATGGTTGTGCACTGATTTCTAGATTAGGGACTTCCAGACTTTGACTGCCTGGCCTCAGATGAGGACTTCAGCAACCTACTACCCCGAAGAAAAGTGAAGCTGCTCTTCCACAGCTGCTGAAGATTCCCATGCTGCCTTCTTCCGCTCTTTCTCTTTTGTGGTCCTGAGCTGCTACTGCTTGATGCCTCCTTTGGCCTCCCCTTCACCTCTGCTTCCCAATGACTGTTGTTCCCTTTCCTTTCCATGTCTTATGGATTTTTCCATAGTAAATTGATTTTGAATGCTGTAGGTCTATGTACCTGAGTACCACAATATATTTCCATTTCAGTTTCGAGTGAGGGCTGCTTAGAGAACTCCATTTACATCTCTTTTCTTTTGGAAATTTTCATTTTATGGCTAAAACGTTTGAGTAAATATGATGGTTTCTGATCCACAGCATAGATGGCATTTTTATTGATGCAGCAGTTGTTGAATTCCCACAGTGGAGGGTTTACATGTGATACAAGTGCAAATTATAACAGTTCAAACTGGGGACTCAAAAAAGAACATCTACTCAGAGTTTGTTTAGGCTACTTTATGTACATTCCTTTTTTCAGTACATTGCCTACAATGATCATATAAAGTCGTAATAAAAATTAGGTAGACATACCATATGCTTATCATTAAAAACAGTCTAAACTTTTAAATAATTGGAGACTGAGTACAAAAAGGTGATTCCTGGACTTGTTTGACTCTTGCTCATCAAGAGTTCAGAGCTCCAGTGTTGACTGCTGAGTACCAGGGATAAAATACAACAGAGCCCTACACTCTCAAGAATGCAGCAACAACACCCAAAGTACCAAAGTCTTCCCTGATACTTTACCACACCTTAGCAGACCTATTGTGACTACCCTTTACACATATTTCCCTGTAGCAGTCCATGCTGCATGCAACATGACACATCCTTCTTTCACTCAAATTAGCTGTTTAACCTATGGGAAAGGTCCTGCAGGGGAACTGAAGGAAGGCATCTTGGCACCTTGGTGACTTGCTTGTGACCTCAAAGGCAGCCCTGAGGCTCAGGTGTCTCTGAGGACAAATTACTGTGTGGGCTACATTCAGCACATAGGGATATATTGCATCTTTTACCTGAAAACATACTTCAGTTTCACAACCTTATTTTGAGAAATTTTATCTTGGTGTGTGAGGGGCTCAACAACTGAGAATAAAAAGTAAGAGATAATTAAAGCAAGAGAAAAGGAAATCAAGAGACAAAATGGCTATGCCAAACTCAAGATGTCCAGAGCTATAATGAGCTAAAGAAAGATGAGAAAAAAAGATAGTTTAATCTAAAGCTACAGAATCCTGGCCTTAGTGGGGAAGTGACGAGCTAGTGTCCTCTAATATTATTTTCATGAACCACTTGTGCATTCTAATGCAAAGCAACCTTAATGAAATACTAATTTGGTTGTACAAATGTAGGTGTCTAGTAACACTTGAAGTTACCAAGGACATGTGAGTCTTCTTCACAGGGCTCACAGATATGACAAGATGTATGGGAAACCCAAGTGCAACATCTTGCACCTGCAGAGAAAGAGCTGGTTATACTAGTGGATGAAAAGCTGGACTTGAGTTGCCAACGTATGTTCACAGCCCAGAATGCCCCATTGTTTCCTGGGCTGCATAAAAAGTAATGTGTCCAGCAGGTCAAGGGAGGTGATTCTCTCCCTCTACCCTGCACTGGTGGAACCCCACCTGGAGTACTGCGTCCAGCTCTGGAGCCCTCACCAGGGGAGAGACATGGACCGGACTGAAGCAGCTCCAGAGGAGGGCCACTAAAATGCTCAAAAGGCTCAAACACCTCTCCTGTGAGGAAAGGCTGAGACAGTTGGGGTCTTTCAGCCTGGAAGATTTTATTTTACCGGGAATAATTTTGGCCTCTGTGTGATACCTCCTTGTATGTGAACACAGCTTGTATATGTGAGTGCTCTCCCACTCACACGAGGTAGAGTTAACTTGGGGTAACTTCACTGGAACCTATAAATTGACTAAAATTCCATTAGCAGAAAACTAGTTTAAGAAGAGAGCTAGGCTTGAGAAATGAAGCCTGTAATTTTGCTGTCATGGTGCAGTCATGGATTGACATAAGCACTGTATTTATCAGCAGTTACACCATGGGAATGGGGGCTTTCCCTGCTGTTGTGCAGAATGAAGGATACTGGGGGTTTATCTGGTGCAAAACTGTGATTTACTGATGAAATTGGTATGTTTTCTTAAGGTACCAAGGTTGTACTTGACAGCAGACGCAGAGTAAGAAATACTTTTTGCCTGATGGTGTGTTGGCAAATCTAGAACGGCTTTTCCTTTTGCTCTCTGGTGTTTTCTGCTTTCCATTTTACTTGCTGGTAGAGATGATTCTAACAAGTCTTTACTATTGTGCAGATCGATGACAAAAGCAAGTCCTACAGTTGCTGTCTCTGATTCTGGTTTTTGGTATTTGACTGAGGGCCTTTAGAAGTCTGTGCAGCACAGAAGCACGTATATTCTTTGTCCAGATCTAAGTATCTCTTCCATCATTGCTTCCATCACAGGATATGGAGCTTATTGAACAATATTGATTCTTTCAGTGTTACATCATCAGCTTATATCTTTCTATGCCCTGCAGCTCAACTTGAAATAAGAAACTTTGGTGGCCCTGATCTTGCAGTCAAGCTTTAATGGCTGTGATCCTTCACATTCTTTAGCACATACCTGAAAGGCAAGTCCTGCTTCCACTGGAGCGTTAGCATGTTATTCCAACAGCAGCACACTACTTCATGAAAACCTGACAAACCTATACATCAGAGCTTACAAAAGAAACAGATTGTACCTGAGTGAGTGCAGGCTCCCTGTACTGTGCTATGAAATTTAGTCATTTCTCCTCAGTCATGAGGGGAAATACGACTCTGTCCCGGTTTGAAGGACAGGTGTCTCCCAGGGAAGGCAGGAACCTCCCTTGGAATGGGAAATGTAAACCCCTTCCCTCAGAATTATTGTAATTTTGAAGTCAAGGGGCTCTCAGGCAAAGATATGGGAATAGGAATAACAGTTCTTTACTAGTATATATATTAAAGCAAATGAACCATAACTAAATATAAACATTAATGGCAAAGCAGAGTCAGAACAACCCGGTCCCAGCCCCCTGGCCTGAGGCGCTTTCCCCTCGGTGCAGTGATGGTCACGGCCGGCAGGGGGCGCTGGTGGCTCCCGGCGGGCAGGGCAGGCGCGGTGATGCCCCCGCGGCTGC
>JAVFHW010067859.1:0-14855 GCA_032159205.1 Eurystomus glaucurus suahelicus | reverse complement strand
CCAGCTCGCTGCTCCCGAGAGCCCCGCCGGACCGCCGGGACCGACCGCCCCGGGGAACCGGTGCAGCCGAGCTGGGGCGGCAGGACGCCTCGGCAGGCGGGGGGTGCGAGGCAAAAGCCCAGAGCAGTGCCGAGCGAGCGGCAGGGGCAGGGCTGCGGCAGCCCGGCTCCGACAGGGCAGGGAGCGGAATGCGGGCACCCCTCTGAGCAAGGCAGATGTTAGTGAGGTCCCAGTCAATGGCTCACCTCGCGGCAGGAGAGGACAGCTCCGGGCGACCTGGGGGAGGGGCGGGGTGAAAGAAGGCTGGCGACAGCAGCGAAAGCAGCGACCGTCCTCCTGCAAAGCCCAGAGCAAGAGAGGCAGCAGCAGACTCCGCCCCCCCCTTTTATCAGCCCAAATCTCAGGGTATCTCTGTCCCTCTGTGAGAAACTCCGGGATACTTTCTTCCCCAGGCCTTTGTTCTTTCTTAAGTATCCAGTCATTAGTATCCTAGTAACTTATGGGAAAAAATTCTATAGGTAAAAAGGAACAAAAGGAAAGAAAACCTAACCCCCAACAGACTCTTACCCAAAATAACCTTCACAGCTGTATTAATCTTAACCTAACACTGAACAGCGAGTAACTCCCATTGCAACAACCAAACACTGCCACAAACAACCAAGCACAACCTCTGTCTAAAATCTGACCAGCTCCTTCTTTGGGACTTATGCTGTCTGATGGTCTCTTTTGGTCTTACCGTCCAAGCCAGTTGCTTCACCTAGGTATGTCTACTTCTGGCTATGCTATGAGCAGAAGTGAACAGTCTCCCTTCAGGATAAGGAAGAGGAAAATTGAGAAGAGATTTCAAGGCAAAGTAATTGCAAGGATCCCTTGAAGAAAATATTTACATGTGACTTTGCCAGTTTGTGGTGTATTTCAGAAGGCCATGAAGAATTATACCACCTTAAATCACATGACAGATCACATTCCATTTTAGGGCCTGTGTATCATGACATTACATGCTTCTTGCCTGATTATAGTACATTAGTCACTGTATAATCAGCAGTTTTGCTAATAGATTTTTTCAATAGCTGACTTCTTTTCATTATTACAAACCTTTTAATTTAAATACATTACCTTGTCTTCCTAGTAAAAACACTACCCCTTGGTAGTGCTGGCCCATTCTTTGGCCCAGCATCCTATGTCCAGACCTGCAAGCATGACAGCTAAATTGACAATGTAAGATCTGACTTAGCTTTAATAACCACCAAAGACATTGGAAGTGGGAGGACAGATCTTAGTAAAAATGCATTGGCCAGAGTGCAGAAGCTATGTATAACAGATCTCAGTGCTACCATAATGATGTATAGTAATTTTGTGGCTGGGCAAACCAAAGCTGCTTCTCCTGGTTATTAAAAACTTTGCTATGTGAGACCACTACAGACTTCTGGGCAATCATTCCTCTAGCGTTTATGAGATCATTCTGTACAAATGTTTATTCACACTTACAGTCCATGACAGCAGAAACAGTTTGAATCATTAATTAGCACCAATGTTATGATGGTAGGCTCAACCCTGGCTCATTGCCATGCTGTGCAAATGGATGACTGCCTCCTTTCTGAACAGCCAGCTCCTATTGGTTCCCCTTTGACTCCCTTATCCATATTTGTGGGGGAAACAAGTCAAGGATATACCAATTCAATCAGCACTGATAACAAACTCTCTATTCATATCTGGATTGTCCAAAATCACCTCTTTCTCAATCAAGGTTTAGTGCTATTGCTGACCAGCAAACTGCCCAGACTTTGGCAAAGGAGATAGCTGCACAAGACATTTTTCACAAAGCCACCAGAATACAACTGGCCTTTCCAATATAAGACAAAAACTCCAAAAGCCAGCTTCAGGTGCAAAACATGACTGGTTAATAGGTTCATCTGAGCCTATAAAGTCTTGTATTCTTTTGGATTTCATAGTATAAACATCCCACCCAATAATCTGTAGTGCCAAAGCTTAGTTGACCAGATGCTCTAAACAATTATGAATTCCATTGGATTTGCGTTTAATCCCGTTAATATATAGACTATAAAAGTGCAATTGTAAAAGAATGAAATAGGAAAAACGAAGTGGGTCTGTCTTCAAGTAGAAGCATTAACATTGTACTTCAGAGGTCTCAGCAAATAGCAAATTCTCTGGAAAGAGAAGTTACCTCTCTCATATCCTTAACCAGGCTGGCTTCTCTAATTCTTCCTAGCTTCTTATTGGATGAAGTGGTTGAATGCTTCTTTTAGCTCCACTTTCCAGGCAGAACTCACTAGTTGCGTATGTCTGTCTTGGATAGCAGCCAGGGTTCATGGGTCAGTAAGAGACTGTCTTATGAGGTCTTCAGAGTTCATCTCAATCCTATTGAATATTACAGTTTGTGTAATGAGTTACTGGCAACATACGTTCACAAAATCACTGGGTTTCAGAGGAAACAAGATCAAATGAGCTAAGGAAGCAGATACATATTGTAAAACTTAATTAATTCAGTGTCCACATTCTGCATGAACAGGGTGTCGTTATTAGGCTGTATTGCACAAAGCAGATATAATAAACAAAATGGATGGATAAACAGCACAGTGTCCTAGTAAGTAATGAGCTTTGGCTGTAGTAGAGGCTTCATCTGTAACTACTAGGACTTGCCGCTTGCACTGAAAGATATAGGTCAGAATATTCTTTAAAAACATTTAGCTGAAAATGGAATCTATTTATTTCATATAGTTTAAAGTAACATTATCACTGACAGTGACTGTTCGTCATCATGGTTGATTTTTATTCAGGCTATATTTGACATATTTTGGGTTGACTTCCTATTGGTTGATATACTTTACATGGGTTATGATCATTTGAAAATGATCAGTTATATGATCTCATAATGAATACATCATTAACCTCCCATTATTTGGGAGGTTACCTCTAGATCAATGTGGTGCATTTAAAAGAGGAGACCATCAGCAGTAAAATACAAGACATGTCTCCATAGAAATGATACAGCAGAGAACATAGCACTGCTTATAAACCTTGTAATAAATGTAACCGCTACATTTTTATCTGTGTGCAAAATAAAAGATGGATTATGTTAGATAATATTGATTAATCTCAAATAATTAATGGGTGAGGTACACAAACCCACTTGTTTTCTTTTGCTTTTTCTCCAGCACAAATCAGCTATTAACCTGGCTAACTTGCAATTTAAACTGGGTTTATGAGTACTTGCATAAGTGGAGTGGCACAAAACGGATGGGCTGTGTTGATGAATGTTCACTGAAAGCTTTGCAGAGGTTTATTCTTTTCACTTACACCAAGATTGCTTCATTAATTTAACTACTAACTTTAGTAGAATTACTCCTTATTGACATAAATTGAGAAGAGAATTGGATGTCTGACAAAAGGATGACTATGAGAAATAGATAGGCTTGCTCACACATCTGACTGCTTGACTCCTCCAATGAAGGGGAGGAGGAAATGAGGAGAGAAGAAAAAAGCAGAGAAACAGAAGTAGGTCTGGGAAACAGGCTGGGTTGAACCCCTGTTGAGATCCTGGGCCTTCAGTAATGCCCACTACTTAGGAGTTAATGACACTAGTCATCCCACAAACTTTCTTTGGCTTACTACTTGTTAAACCATTATTTCCTTGCTAACAACAAACTAGGTAGTCACTGAACTGTGGCTATCTATGGGGAGTTTTTAGATGGTTATTGTTTCCATGGTAGGTGCTGAAAACAGCTTTATTATGGGTATTGACTCACAATTTCTGCATCTTGCATTGAATGACCCATGCTGGATCCCTCTCACAGCACAGTCCTTTGTGACCAGAAGAGTAGAGAAAACTGAACTAAGTCACTTCTGCCTTTTACCTCTGTAGACTGCTACAAATGCAGTTGTCACAGTGGCTTCAAAAGACAGAATTTTTTTTCTCTCACTACACAGTGCAAAATTACCCCAGAAGGGTCAGTGATGCATCAAGAATCCTGAGATATGTTTCCAGAAATCAGAGTTCCTGACACTAGAAGCTTTGCACTGCAACTTACCTCATAGGAGACTGAGACCATTTGGTACTCTATATTGCTGGTTGCAGTCAGTTCATCACATGTTGTTTCTGCTGCTCCCTCCTCCTCAGGGGGAGGACCCTCACTCTTCCCTTGCTTTAGCGTGGGGTGCCTCCTACAAGAGACAGTCCTCTATGAACTTCTCAATGTGAGTCCTTCCTACAGGCTGCAGCTATTAATTAACTGCTCCAGTGTGGGACCCTTCCACAGGGTGTAGTCCTCCTAGCGATGGACTGCTCCACTGTGGGCTTCCCTAAAAGTCACAACCTTCTTCAGGCACAGCCACCTGATCCACTATGTGGTCCTCCAGGGGCTACAGGCAGGCCTCTGCCTCACTGTAAACCTCCACCACGGGCTGCAATGGTCAGCCTGCCATCTCACCATATGCTGCAGGGGAAGCTCTGCTCAAGCACCCCCCCCCTTCCTCACTGACCTTGGTGTCCCCAGAGTTGTTTCTCTCTCATTCCACTCCTCTCCAAAACAAAAGAACTACCACAACAGGTTTTTCCCATCTTAAATATGTTATTACAGAGGTGCTTTCACCATCACTGATTGGCTCAGCCTTTGCCAGAGTTGGGTCTGACTGGGAGCTAGGGAAGCTTCTAGAAGCTTCTTATATATGTTTTCCTTACAGAATCCCATTTGGTGACAAGAATACTAGTTGCACAGTTCTGGAAGATTTCTCCTGTTCTTTGAGCCTTCCCCATCAAGTTGACCTGACAGATCTGTTATACAATGCACTAAATAACTTCAGGCATTGTAGCACTGCATGTTCAGAAAGATGACACATAGTTCAAGCGGCTTATACCTTTGATAGTTGAAAGTTTATAGGTCCCAGCTGGTCTCATCGCTACAGCTACATGTAACCTAGTAGGCCTGAATGTATGTCCAGGCTTCTTGACACAAGCATCATACCTTCTTACCTCTGGACCACATTAAAAGAGAGCCAGGAATCTGTCTGGGCTTTGAGTTCTTCAGAAGAAACCTAGGCATCCAGTCAAAAAGATGCCATAGCATTTTTCCAAAACCTACCCCACCTGACAATCATAGGACCCAGGGATACTGGCTGCACCCAAGCCTTAGCGTATGTGAGGATTAATCAGCATTTTCTTTTTTCTTTTTACTGTGATAGCTCATGCAGAGGCCAGGTATTGCTATTGTTTTGAAAAGAATAGGTGGACACTGGAAAACATATAGCAATGTCCTATTACAAGCAGGCATCAAAACCAAACTGGAGGACTAAAAATCTTTTTAGTAAAAAGAAAGTGCAAATAGTTATCATAATTGCAGTCTTCATAACCATTCCTTTTGTGACAGTCAGATTCTGAGGCCTGAGTATTTTTTCTGCCTTGTAATTTTGAGATGATTAAAATTTCAGTACTGCAGCTGTTTTCTTAAAGAAAATCTGTGGCTGCAGAATTATAATACATATGGTAATGGTACATTAGTGTAGTATTATTCACATCACTATAGTTAAACTTGGGTCAGCACTTCCTTTTTAGACTTCAACAAGTTAGAGTTTGCCCATGCACATTTCCTTTTAGTTGGCTTGGAACATGATGCCTCAGCCTTAACACTATATTTACTTTTTTAAAAAAATCTGTTGGAAAAAAACTCTGTTCACCAGCTCTTAATCTTATGGCTAATATCTAAGCATTACTATCTCTTAATTCAAAATTTGTGGCAAGTTTAGTCGGCACTGAAATTATCTGCTGGTGTGTAGCATTACAGCCTATATGTTGCAGGAAATAAAATTGTCATGCAAGGATTTTCTCACTTAAATAACTCTTCATTGGCTTAACTGTCTTTACAAATGTTCCTTGTTAATACTCAAAGTGCTGGTGTAAGATGAGGCACTATAGTCTTCCTCTTAATCATCTCTATTCTATTTCTCATTCTTCAAATCTAAACCCTCTTTGAACAGGGGAAATGCAAATATTCAGTTATTCCAGAAAGTGGAAGTTTATAAAAATCTTCTTATTAAAACACTTCCAGCTTAACTTAGTAAAATCAGAGTCCTGTTTGTTTAAATAACACACCCCAGTTTCATACCTTTCTACTTTTGAACACACTGACTTGTTTTTCTGTCACAAAGAGCAGGTGCTACTTTCCTAAGCATCACCTCAGGAATCAGCAAAGGAAGCCAGAGAAACATAACCAGTGCATGATGGAAGGGAGAAAACACACCCTTCACAAGCCACAGTCTATTTGGGCTCCACAGTCATTGTCTGTGATTCCTCCTTGTAGCAAATTTCTGTTCTTCTATATTCTACACTCCTAGCTGAAAACTTTAAGAACAGGATTCAGAATTCCAGTATATACACATGAAGTGCTGGGGCCTGAGTTGTGGGCCCCAATTTAGAGTTGACCTGTGAGTGAGTCACAACCTAGCAGAACATTTTGTTTTCCCTATTGGCTTCATGTTTCAGAAGCAGAACCTGGTCCACCTGTGTCTTTGTGGCTCTGCCTTCACCCAGGTGGTCCTGGTTGGGGTGGTGGGTGAGGCCAGGATTGTATCAACCAGGAGCTGATCAGTTGGAGGAGTTTCCTGTTGGGTGTGGCTTCTGTTGGGGTTGGTTGCATCTTGCTGAACTTTCTTAGTGGTGTCCTTCCATGTGAAGGGTCACTGAGGGAGCCATCTCTGTCTGTTGTGTCCACCAGAGTGGGCAGCAAAGGAGCTAGGTCCACAGGAACTTACGGCAGGACTGTCTGAAAGAAGACTTTTGAGGGGATGTCGCTGAGTTCAGTGTAGGCCTGTATGATCAGGCAACTTCTGGCAGCATCAAATGATGATAGCTGAACCAGCACAACACCCCATGACCTCATTTAATTGATGTCTTCCTTTGGTCAGCCAGCATCTTCCAGACTATGAGCCTCCCCTGCTTACCTTTACTTGTGCCAGGTAGTTACAAAATCAGCCCCAAATTCTCCAGCCCCGTAAAAGTTGTACATGGACTAGTACAGGGAGATCCATTTCTACGTGTTAAAAGCACTGCATACACATCACAGTCACACAGAGCAATTTTGTTTTCTGTGTTTTTGATAAATTACTTCTAAAAAAATCCTATTTTGCCTAATGTAGAAAGATACTTTACTCTGTTTTAGCTTGTATTTTTCCTAGTTACAATGAACCCAAATTTTCTCTCCTGCCTTGTCCCCTAAGATTAATGACTGTTGTTGGTGTTTCCACTTTGTGGTTTGCAGTCACTCCTAGAAGACACACCATTGTTCCTAAGCCTCGGCTGCACCTGATAATTGGTGTAACTAATACATAAATTATGAAAGAAAGTAGTGCAGACAGTGCAATAGCTGCAGAGCAGCAAGGTTGGGAGAACCTGTCAAAGAAAACTATTTGCCAAGCAAGCATTCTTTGATGCTTTATTTTTCTGAGGGGGAGAACGCTGTTTTTTTAACAACCTCAGAGGTTTCCTGTCACTTTCATACTTCTCCTGACAGGCAGCTGGATGCCACTCCCATCAGCATACTCTGAGTGTTGGCCAAGGAACTTCTTGAGTATACCTTTGATTACATCTGCTGTCAAAAATGCTATAGATAGATATATTGCTTTCAGGCAGAGCTGCACTACCATCTGTGTAAGACAGAGAATAACTGTGTGTATGTGTGCATGTGTATGTGTGTGTGTGTAATCCATAATATTTTGCATTTCTTATGCACTCCTTACTGACATCCTTTTCAACGTGCTCAGACCTCTTTTCCAAGCCTGACATCTGCAAAGTCATTAATGTATTTGAAAAATGGGTCTATTATATATTATAAGATTGAATTCTACATGATATGTGGTAGAGTTTCTTCATACTTAATATAAGGGTTTAATTTTACACCCACACTGCACAGTTATAAAGACTACAGCATGTCCAAGGCAGAGGTTTTCAACAGCTACACTTCCATCCCTTTATGTGGAACACCAAATTGTCAAACGACATGTCTGTCTTCACATAAATTACTGTGATCTGCTTCATGGACCCACCACCCAGGTCTTCTCACTGTCTTTTTTACAGTTAAACTGACAGAACAGATTTTCTTGCCTGTGATGAAAATCACTCACCCTAAGCTTACTATTAAATCAGTCCTGTTAGTTCTGATTTCATTCTTGGATCACCAAATACTTTTGCATATTGTTTTTCTATCAATACCTAAAATCAAATGACATCAAGGAGATGCTGTGAATATTAAAAACATGCAGAACAAGCAACAGAAGTCCTTTAAAGAAATGAACATAATTTTCCCTTTAAACTGATGTTTCTTCTCCCACTGGAGATGGGTCAGGTGCTGGGTTGTACTATCAGGATGTACATAAGCTGAAGTTGCTGAAAATGTACTTGTCAAAGGGTGCTGGTAAAAATGGTACATGCAAAAAAGGGACAAATCCCCTTAGTTTTGTTTGGTTGGTTTTTTCCCCCCAGTGGTATATCTGCTTACCACAGAGGAGGGATAACTTTTAAAGAATAACTTTTACAACCTTTTCCATAGCATTATCTTCTCTGACAAGCCTACACAATAACTACCAAAGAGAAACCTCAAGATAACACAGGGGACAGTAATACAAAGCATACTGATTCAACTGTTGGGAAAAGAAAAGTCATAAAGACAGCATAAGAGGATGGACATCACAAGATTTGCAGCTGGAAGGACAATATGAATATTGGTCAGAAACAAATTTTGAAAAGATTCTTTATTTCCTAAGTCTTCAAATACTGACTATTCTTTGAGGCATTCAGAAATCATCTATATATGACCCTGAACAACACAATTGGATATTTGTGCAAAATTGGCTCTACTTCACTAGTCTGATCACCAGTTTGACCTGATGCAAAGAGCAGTAGATTGTATTCCTAAACTCACTTTCTCAAGGATGAATAAGTATACACTCAGCAGATCAAATTAATCTCTAGGTTTGTTTCAAAATATTATTAATACAGCTTTTGTAGGCTTAGTAGTCTGTCTTACAGTCATATGTGCTAAAGCTAAAAATAGTAGTAGTTTTTAAACTTCTCTAATGCAGGAAGATTCAGATTCAGTAACTCCCAGATGATATAGATGTGTTACTGTCATTCCTGAAATAAAGAAATGTCAGTAACCTTTGCAAATTTCTGTTAGCTGTTTAGAATTACAGAAAAGCCTTTGCATTTATTTGGGAATTGATTCTTGCCAGTTTTTCCAAAGTAAAAGGCATTGCAACTTTACTGTAAAGGACATATTTTAAAAGGTAATAAAGCATTACTTTTCTGTGATGGTTCCCCAGTGGTGACAGCAACATATTTTCAAAGCAGTTAGGTTTTCCTGAGGGACAATGGAACCTCAGTCACTGATAATTGTAAGATCAGATACTTGTTGGTTTTTTTACCCTTTCTCTGTAGGTCAGAGCAAAGGGGACAAGGAAAGATCTCAAAGTGTTGTCTCCAGCTCCTACCTGGAGATCTCACAAAATTCCTAAATGGATTGTGCTTTCTATTGTTCTGTACTTTAAGACTGAGTTTACACGTTCAGTTCTCCAGTGTGGATTTTGTATACCATGCTGCCATTTCTCATAAACTGACATTTCACTCTCATGATGCAGAGCCAAAATGCACTGAATAAAACCAGGAAGCCTTCTGTGAGTGGGAATGGGAGACAATGCAGTTGATTGTATTCATTAAGTACTTTAGCATAAAGGCTCTGTATATACTCAATACTCAAGTCATATAGATATATACATACATGTACAAACATGTACCTAAGCATGTCATAATACTAAAAAAAACAGGACCAGGGCAAGGAGTTGAGCACCAGCCTGTCATTTGCCCATAGCAAAGTCACTGAGGCTGCTGTAGCGCCAGTTCTCCAGACACTGCCTAAGCCCAGTCTGAGCAATAGCATGTGCCAGGGGTTCTTCCTAGCAGACAGTTTGGACCCTGCCATTTGGAGACAGGGGGACAGAGCATGTAGAGGTCCAAGCCCAAGCTAGGCATGTTATTGGCCTCAGGAGCACAAAATAGTCCCTGGCTGATTTTACTTACTCATACAGATGTAGCCAAGGAGACTAAATAAATGTTGGAACCCTTATTCTGGCACAGACTTATTCTGGGATACTTGAGTTTGAAGCCTGAAGTTTAAGAGACAGTATAGTCTCATTCATCATGGTGATACATAGATTTTGGTATGGAAGTATACAAACTAATCAACTAACTGTTTTTTGTTCTCTTTCAGATAATTTAAATGGCTGGTCGACCGGAAGATATTTAATGCTCATGCTACTAGGTGCCTTTGGTCTTCCCCACTACCTCCCTCCTATTCCAACTTCCAGCTCTGGTCTTGACAGTTCACCTGAAAAATGGTCCTTAATACTCAAGTCTCACTTACTGTGGGTTCATCAGCAGTAAAACTCCAGCACTTTGGTTTTCAAAGCATTTGGCATCCCCATGTACTCTCCTGGCAGGATTCTCTGGGTGTGGAGCTGGGATGCAGCTTCAGAAGGAGTGGCCATGCCAGGAGCAGTCCAGAAGAACAGAGGTACATGGGTTTAGGGCTGCCAGAAACAGGTTAGCTTCTGCATAAGGAAACAGAAGAGGGCAACAACCTTGTTAACAAGTACTTTCAAATGGCTTTATGAAAAAAAAAATTCCAAAGTTTTATTCCACACAGGAAAACTTAATGGATAGTGAAAGTGTCCAGTATGACCATGATTCCCACTGAGAAGAGTGACAGATAAAAAGAAAGCTATTACCTCCATTTTAAGTAAAGCCGTCAACTCTTGCATTAGCTCTTGACTTCTATTACATAAAGCTACTTACCTGATTTAAAAAAAAAAAAAAAGGAAAACTCTTATACTTTTTCTGATTGAGATCCCCATGGTTTATATACACTTAATATACAAAATCAGGAAATTAAATATGCCTTAATAACAGACTCAATTGCTGCAGAAAGCACATTCTAAATGTGAAACATTTAGAGATGTCCTTGAAGGGGCAGAAGAAATATAATGGCTAAGCAGTTTTTTGGTAGCTCAAGCTGGGTTAAACTCTGGTGACTGACAGGCAGAACCTGCTGCTTTCAGCCCTCAGGCAGTGACTGATGCAGTCATCAAGTCAGAGGGACCACAGTGAAAGTTATTACCCAGCCATGATACAGTACTTAATCTCTTTTCTGAGACTGGAGGTAACAGTCAATGTAATCTGTCATGGCATAAGCTAAATTAGTCTTCTGTGTTACACTACCAACAATTCTTTCTGCTTTTTGTTTAAATGTGAAATCAATGCAACTTAATGTAATATATTATATAATACTTACTATCTTATGCAACAGAACTTAATTGCCATTTTATTCATTCTGCTCTACACTAAAAAGATATGACTTTCACCATTTTGTAATATCAGATTTCTTTTACATGAAATTCTCTCTAAACTGGTGTTTTGAGACCATGAGGTCTGAGGCCAAAATATAGATTCTTTATCTATATTTAGATATAGATGTATTTACTAAAACATAGAACCTGTGAATGTTGACCTATGAACTGAAGGAAGTGCACCTTTGGCCGTATGAAATGATAGCGTTCTAGCACTGAATACAGAGCTGCCTGAAACTGAGATTTCAAGTTTGTGGAACTTTATGATATTGCATTTTTAAAAAATATTCTGCTTATTAATGGAACCAAATCTTCATTCTCTATAAGTCCAAGAGAAGATTTTAGAAACACTAATACAAGATGTTTCCCAAATTCTCCTTGCATTTTTGGCCTAGTTCTATGAGCTGCTGTGCATGAATGCCTGCCAGGCCCATGGCTTCAGCGTGTCTCTGCCCTGTACAGTGTTACAGAAATGTCACATCTCAAGGCTAGTTGCTTGAAAAGACTTTCTGGAAATTGGCTGCCTTGCATGGTAGGAAGGTTTAGGTTCTCAGCCCTTGAATAATAGTCCATGTGGAGGCATTGACCTAAAATGACAAACCATCTAAATCCCAGCTGAGACCACAAGGCTTCTTTTCTCTCTACTGTAGGTCTCCAGATCTAGCCTGTAGGCTTCAAATCTAGCCAGGACTCCAAGTTTGTCAGGTCCATGGTGAAATATGAGCAAAGAAGACAAGAGCAATCTCTCTTTAACCAGAGATCTTCTTCTAATCTGTGCCTTAGTATCAATTACTCAGGTTTCTACACTTCCTGGTAGAAACTTGACCTGCCAGATAGTCCAGGCTTCTAATGTTGTAGCTGGAAACTTTGGGTATTATCTCTGCCATAGTGAATTTGGTAACAGAGATCTGCAGAATAACTACCAATGTTCCCAGAATGTTCTGGACTTGGCAAGATTTTATGTAACTGCAATTTTGGAACTATTTCAATATTTCATTTTTCATAAAACAATTTTATGGTGGATAAAGAATTGGCTGGATAGAATCATAGAATCATAGAATCTTAGGGGTTGGAAGGGACCTCTGGAGATCATTGAGTCCAACTCCCCTGCCAAGCAGGACCATAGAATCCAGGGCAGGTTACACAGGAATGCATCCAGACTCAAAGAGTTGCAGCCAACAGCTCGATTTCCGAGTGGAGACTGGTGATGAGTGGTGTTCCTCAGGGATCAGTACTGGTACTGGTGCTATTTAACATCTTTGTTGGTGATATGGACAGTGGAACTGAGTGCATCCTCAGCAGGTTTGTGGATGACACCAACCTGTGTGATGCAGTTGACATGCCAGAGGGAAGGCATGCCATCCAGGGGGACCTGGACAAGCTTGAGAGGTGGGCCCATGCCAGTCTCATGAAATTCAACAAGGCTAAGTGCAAGGTCGTGCACCTGAATCAGGGCAATCCCAAGCACAAATATGGGCTGGGCAATGAGTGGCTTGAGAGCAGTCCTGAGGAGAAAGACTTGGGGATGTTGATTGATGGAAAGCTCAATGTGAGCCAACAATGTGCAATGCAGTCCAGAAAGCCAACTGTATCCTGGGCTGCATCAAAAGGACTGGCCAGCAGGTCAAGGGACATGATTCTACCCCTCTACTCCGCTCTCGTGAGACCCCACCTGGAGTACTGCATCCAGCTCTGGAGCCCCCAATACAAGAGGTACATAGACCCATTGGAGGGGATCCAAAGAAGGGCCATGAAGATTATCAGAGGGCTGGAATACCACTTCTATGATGACAGGCTGAGAGAGTTTTAGTTGTTCAGCCTGGAGAAGAGAAGACTCCAGGGAGACCACATTGCATCCTCCCTGAATCTGAAGAGAGCCTACAGAAAGCTGAGAAGGGACTGTTTACAAGGGCTTGCAGTGATAGGACAAGGGGTAATGGGTTCAAACTGGAAGAAGGTAGATTTAAATTATAAACAAGGGTTAGAAATTAGAATTAGTAGTTTTTCACTCTGAGCGTGGTGAATCACTGGAACAAGTTGACCAGGAAGATTAGGGATACTCCAACACTGGATGTATTCAAGACTAGGTTGGATGGGGCTTTGGGCAAGCAGGTCTAGTGAAAGGTGTCCCTGTCCATGGCAGGTGGGTTTGATCTAGATGATCTCTGAGGTCCCTTCCAACTCAAACCATTCTATGATTCTGTGAATTTTAAGAGCCTCCCCTCTTTTTTTCTAAGCAGAACTTGATATCTTTGCTATATGAGTAGTGGCTGGAGAAACAGAGCTTCTGGTGAGTATTTAGATTAAAATGTCCTCAGGGGCAGCCTCAGCATGTCAGGTCACCTACAGGCAGCACTGCTTCTCCTAAGGCTGAGACTGCTACCAACTCTACATTTGCCAGCCTCTGAGATTCTTGGTTACTCTCTTTGAGTTTGAAGAATGGCCCAAAGCTTCCCTGTTCCCATGCCCCATATGACCCCAAGGCCAGTCCATACCTTCCCTTTACCTCAGACCTCACATCCTAGTATTCTTCTTCCTTCCCTTCCAACATTATAATGGGGAAGTATGGTGTCTGTCTTGTCAGAGACCAAATAGGAGCAGGCATGATCTGCATAGGGGCAGGTTGCAAAGTGTGGCACTTGCACACTGTCAGCAAATGGAAGGGATGATGGGAATGACAGAATTAAAAGCTTTCCCAAAGAACAAAATTGCAGAGGATAAATCCACTTACTAAAGCACAAACATTGGTGATTGATGTAAAATATAAAAATCTCTGCTTTTGTCAAGCTGACTGCATTGGTCTCTTGCTAGACTAGCAAGCCAAATTTAAGACATGAAAGCAAGCATTAGTCCAGGGATTGCTTGCTGTGCTGAAAGACTGAAGGACAGTCCCATTACTGTGACAAGTATACACTGGTTTAAACTGGTAGCCAAAACAGTTTTCAGACAATTAATCCCCTGCCTTCTTTCTTGGCTCCAGGGTCTTTCTATGCTCTTGAGAGTTGCAGGACCACATAGAATCATAGAATCTTTCAGGCTGGAAGGAACCTCTAGAGGTCATCTAGTCCAACCTCCCTACACAAGTAGGGACATCTACCTAGGTCAGGTTACTCAGAGCCTCATCAAGCCTGACCTTGAATGTCTCCAGGGATGGGGCCTTCACCACCTCTCTGGGCAGCCCATTCCAGTGCTCTATTACCCTCATGCTAAAGAACTTCTTTCTAATATCCAACCTAAATCTATCTTTTCCTAGCTTAAAACCATTGCTCCTTGTCCTATCACTACAAACCCTTGTGAATAGACCTTCCTCTGTCTTCCTGTAGGCCCACTTCAGGTACTGGAAGGTCAATATAAGGTCCCCCTGGAGCCTTCTCCTCTCCAGGCTGAACAGCCCCAGCTCCCTCAGCCTGTCTTCATATGAGAGATGCTCCATTCCCCTGATCATT
>JAVFHW010067858.1:1881-13746 GCA_032159205.1 Eurystomus glaucurus suahelicus | reverse complement strand
CTGTGATAACGGTATTGCAATATTTGGATAAGACATAGATTGTAAGATATAAAAATACTTCATAGAATAGGTTTTGACTTAGTATAAATAAACATATATTTTCATAAGGGGGTGTGTCTGATTCCTGCAATTGGTTGTGGATTTGGAGAGAAGTGCCTCGCTCTTGATTCCATTTGGGGAGTGGTCTGGGGCCCTGGTGGGCGGGACCACATCCCTTGTGGGCGGACCCATGACCCCTTGTGGGTGGATCGCGACAGAGGGTGACAGAGCACTGGAATGGGCTCCCCAGGGAGGTTGTGGAGTCTCCTTCTCTGGAGACTTTCAAGATCCGTCTGGATGCGTTCCTGTATAACCTGCCCTAGATTCTATGGTCCTGCTTGTCAGGGGGGTTGGACCCAGATCTCCAGAGGTCCCTTCCAACCCCTAACATTCTATGATTCTATGATCAGTGGTATTATCACCAGTGGTTGCCATGCTACGGATAGTAACTGGCATCCATTCTTTTCTAGCTAAAAATTATAAAATGCAGCATATATAAAAAATTATTGAATACACATACAAATACAATTTTATTCCCTCTTCTATGTACGATGTGCCTATAGCAAGTCTGTGACCTTATTCAAATTATCACAAATCAATGCTATTTATCCTAAACATAAAGAATAGATGATCTTTCAAATATATTGAAATCAGAGATAAATGTCAGGCACATAACCTTGGTTTTACTTCTGTTCTGCATCTAGTAAAATATTTCATGTCATTAAGGGTCACCAACAACTTCATGGCACTTGTGTACTATTTTGAATTTTTTTTGACTTTTTATTTGACAAAGAAATAGTTTGTTTTTTGAAAAAATAATTTTGCTTCTTTTCTATATTTGTCTTATTTAGGATTCTGAGTGCAAAGCAGAACTGAAATGAATGGACCACTGATTTTCAAATAAGCTTGCAGGACTTGTAGAGAAGAAATAGCAGTCTGTCAACACGAATGTGGATCCCTCGGAGATGCCTAGAAACATACCATGATATTATGTAATGGAAAGTATCTTCTATATCTTCTAGGACACTAGGTCAGAGCATATAGCTTCATAAATATCTTGGCATCTCTGAGACTGGCCATGAACTTCACAGTGAGAAGAGGTCACAGTTTAGCTTTCAGAACATAGTAAGTGCCATATGTAACAGTAATAGTCAAGAAGTGGTATCATTGTTCTTCAACTGACAACAGTTGTTTGGGTTGGGCATGAGAAGGAAAATAATGCATGTGCATTCTGCTAGATGCAGATGCGTTCTGCTGTACAAGCAGCTTCCAGTTTTTGTTTGCTTAACTGATATTTATTTTCCCCTGTAGTCAGAAAGAGGTTGAATATTATTAAACCTTATAATATGTGTCCATTCTGTCCTCTACCAAGAAAGGCAATAAGAATATGCCTGTGTACCTGTGGTGAACTGACCCACATATTAAAAACTTCTGCCTTATTAAAACAGCGAGCAAAGAACTACATTTCCCAGAATTACTTACAAAATATTCTCCAGGAAACTGGAAGTAGGAAGTCATGTGACACCGACTATAAATCTCTGCAAGAAAAACGAAACTTCCTCTTTTCCTCCTGGGCAACGTGGAGATCACATCGTGGTGCCCTGGAGAACTACTGGGCCGTGCCCTTCCCCCCCTGTTGCTGCCAGAAGAATCGCGTTCCAGGAATTCTTAGAAGACTCCATAAGCAATTCCTATCTCTGCGGGTTACTAGGCGGCCGCCGGGTGTGGAAAGTGGGGGGGGACTGCTGTGGCAAGACTCCTACTGCCTTAAAACTTTGAATTCCTTCCACTGCTGAGAAGTCACGTGGTTGGGAGGAGGGAGAAGCCGCCATCAGCGCAAAGTGCTGCGTCATGGGAGCCGAGCTAAGCCGAGCGACAAAGGGCGCCGCCCCATCAGTAAAGCTCAACTAAACCGGGCCTCGCAGGCCTCAACAAAATATCCAACGACATCGAGAAGAGGGGGTGATTTACATCACACACACACACACCAACACCCACATATAGGTTATATTTTTAATACTACTAGGTTCTTATTTGCCCTGTCCTCCTCCTTCCCTGAGATTTCCTAATTCTCTTTGTGGTGAGAGAATGAGTGGGTAAATATAGTTAGTGTTTTCTAATGAATAGATACATTTATTATTATTATTATTATTATTATTATTATTATTATTATTATTATAAATATATTTATTAAATACTCATCAGTCTCCGTATTTGCCTATAAGCCTGGAAGGGAGGTATTCTACTTTACCCTCAATCTTTCTCCCTGGAGAAGTAAGTCAGACGTCTGCGCACCCGACCGCAACAGTACCCTTTTCTATCTTGAGAAAAAATCTCTTCTTTACTACCTTTGCTCTGAGAGATCAAATAACAGCATAATTTCTTCAGGCACTGTTCCTTTTTAATGCTCAAGGCAGTATTCCAAGACTTTGGCTTTTGCACTTTTGAAAGGGCAAATGGAATTGGGATTCAGAGAAAAGTTTGGGAACTGCAGGTTGAAGGATTGCTTCTTCACCTGATTCTCAACTACTTTTATCATTTGCATATGTGCAGAATGAGTATGAAGTGTTCCTACGCTGACCATATGCTCACCCCATACATGTAAAATGACTCATTAAATGACCAGGTATAGATTAGCTCTTAAGCCAGTTGTCAGGTGGTTAGGAGTCTTTTCTTTCTCCCAGGTCTGGAAGTATCTACCATGCTAAAAGTGAAACTTGCTGTCCCCTCACATTTATGTGAAAATCATAGAATCATTAAGGTTGAAAAAGACCTCTAGGATCATCAAGTCCAACCCATCCCAACATCTCCCTGACCTCTAGACCATGTCCTGAAATGCTACATCTACTTGATTTTATTTCAGGTGCAGTAGCAAGGAGTATATTGTATGCACTGTTTGTTAAGCTTCCCATCTAAATATTTTAAAGATTTGTTTATTGAACTTTCGTGAATGACCAGATGCTAAGAAGCACCTGCATGAAAATAAGAAAAAGATAAAAGCAAAATTGCTAGAAATAAAGAGGTATATTAGCCCTAGCGAGCAATTTGAGGAAAAAAAGGGATTATTATGAAAACTGGTATGCAGCTGTCTTGCCCAGTGACTATGTACTATCTTCCTCTTCTGTGAATTGTAACTAAAATGATTAGATCTTTTTGAGAAGATAACTTCAAGGATGTAGATCACTCTTCCTGTGAAGTGAAATACAGAGCATCTTCTGTTATCCTAGGAACCTGATATCCAGGCTTTTTAAAATGCCTACTAAGACTTACTTTCTTTTCTAAATTTAACTTTATGATACTTTGTAATGTACCTATAATCAGTAAAACATCCCTAGTTTATTATCATCCATATTTTAATCATATGTTGAGGTTTGCCAGCTGTCATCTACCATCTGAATTTGAACATAGGATATGCATCAACAATGACAGTCCTTGACTTTGTATATATTCTAGTATATTCACAAAACTAAATGTTTCTAGGTTTTGTTGCACTTTCAAGTCATGTAAAGCATTCCGTGATTTGTTCCCCTCCTTGTTTCCAGAGGAGCACATAGTCAGTGTAGAGTGACATCCAACTGCACTGTCAAACAGGCATGTAAAAGCTGTAGGTGTCTGCAACAGTTGCTTTTAACAACATGGGCAACATCAGCCCCCATCAAAATTTCTCTCCTTAAAATACTTAATTCCTCCACATTCCTTTCCTAAGAATAAACTTTCAGTAATAAAAAAAAAGACATGTCTTCCTTATTTCTTTTCCTCTTTGGTATAATTTTAAGGAACGTTGCACTAGAGGACAGATTCCTCTGAAGAAGTTCTCTTCCACCTTCTTCTCTCTATTACAGCAAGACCACACTCTGCAGTGCTGCCTCAACTTTGTTGTTATTCTTTATGCCAAATCAGCCTTGTGAATTCTTCACAACAGTGAATAAAAGAGTGAGATTTTTCTTCAATTCTCTGTCCACGTGGAGCGCTGGGGCCTGAGTAGTGGGCCCTGTGTTGAAGTTGACCTGTGGATGAATCACAACATACCAGTATGTTTTGTTTCCCCCACTGGCTTCAGGTTCCAGAGGCAGAACCTGGCCCACCTGTGTCTTTGTGGCTCCACCCTCACCCAGGTGGTCATGGCTGGGGTGGTGTGTGAGGCCAGGATTATATCAACCTGAAGCCGATCAAGTGGAGGAGCTTCTTGTTGGATGTGGCTTCTACTGGGGCTGGTTGCATCTTGCTGAGCTCTCTCTGTGGTGTCCTTCCATGTGAAGGGCCACTGAGGGAGCCGTCTCTGTCTGTTGTGTCCAGCAGGTGATGCCTGAGCTGGGCCCACAGGAACCTATGGCAGGACTGTCTGAAAGAAGACTTCTGAAGGGATGTTGCTGAGTTCAGTGTTGGCCTGTGTGATCAGGCAACTGATAGCAGCATAAAATGATGATGGCTGAACCAGCACAACACCATGTAACTAGGAAACAGATAGCTATGCATCAGAAAAGGAAAAATGATCATCATTACTTCCCTATAATAGTTATGTCATAATGAAGTATTCAAAGATAACTAGTTTTGAAAAGATGATGATTCATCATGAAGTAGCTGGTATAAAGAGTAGTCTTTTTGCTGCCTGAGTAATAGATTTCCCCACACTGTTTTTTCCAGTCAGGAAAACTATTAAGTCCTCAGCAGCTCAATGTATTCTTGTATATGTTACTTTTATTTTTGATCCAAAACATGCTCTGAAGGAGTTAAACTTTTTCTTACTGTTAGGGCCAAGGCCTTTATCTCGCAAATGAAGTTTTAAATTTCTTTGATTCTTATTCCAAATTATATGGATATATAGTGGATGACAGAATGGCTGTTGATTTGCTGATGACGCCAAGCTGGGCGGTGAAGCTGATATGCCAGAATGACTGAGTGCACCCTCTGTAAGTTTATGGACGATATGAAGCTGGGCCGGAGCGTAGATATACTTGAGGGTAGGAAGGCATTTCAGAGGGACTTAGACAGGCTGGATTGATGGGCTGAGGCTGATGGTATGAGGTTAAACAAGGCCAAGTCTTGCATCCTGCATTTGGGTCACAACAACCACGTACAACACTGCAGTCTTGGAGAGGAGTGGCTGGAAAGCTGCCCAGCAGAAAAGGACCTGGGGGTATTGATTGACAGCTGGCTGAACATGAACCAGTACTGTGCCCAGGTAGCCAAGAAGGCCAAGAGTATCCTGGGTGGTATCAGAAATAGTGTGGCCAGGAGGACTAGTGAAATGATCATCCTCCTGTACTCAGCACTGATGAGGCCAGACCTCAAATACTGTATTCAGTTTTGGTCCCCTCACTATAAGACACTGAGGTGCTGGAGAGTGTACAAAGAAGAGTGTGATAGATGAATGTTTGTTAATCAAATCTTAAGGTGATTAAACAATAGGCCACGGCTTGAATAAAAATAGTTATTGATATAGAGAATGGAAGTGGGATATTAACATGAGAAGTGGAGTGAAAGTAAATCATCACACTAACCAACATGAAGCGTTTGAAGGGAAACAGGCTAAATTGCTAATAAGAGAGAGCTAACAGGATAAGCCTTGAAACTCTAACAAAGGAGCTTGATTTACTAACAAGGGAGGCTGAAACTGATAAGGAAGCCGGTCATAAAAACCAGAACTAACAGATGAAAAGTAACACCTCTCACAGACTTATCAGTAGAAGAATGACAAGTGAAAAAGAACAGATGTTTACCAAGGACAAGAGCTGACCAAGACAGGCTCAATTCTGCAAAGTTTGCTAAATCAGCATATTCCAGACAAAAGGTGAAAAGTGCATCACGAGGAAGACCTACGGCCTTCCTCCCAGAGACCACAGCCCAAGCTTCAAAGACCCCTACCCAAAATTACCAGGAGGAACTGCGCCAGTGCAGGACTGATAAAGCTAATTATAATACGAAGCGGGGGAAAGGTGGGGTTAGGGAATTAAAATGTATAGGCTCATTAAAACATACAGTGTTTTACTGTATAAATATGAGATCGTTTGCCACTTCAGGTGTGAGCCGTTGGTGGAGCGAGGTCTCCCCAGCTGCCCAGCGCTGTTTTTGCTTGCTGTACCGCTTGCTTTAATTCAATAAATTTCTGATTGATTTAGAGACAAGAAACTGAGTCTCTGCAAATTTCATTGATAACAAAGAGCAATGAAGCAGATGAAGAGAACAAGTCTTTATGAAAAGCAGCTCAGGGAACTGGGGTTGTTTATCCTGGAGAAGAGGAGGCTGAGGGGAGACCTTATCGCTCTCTACAACTACCTGAAAGGAGACTGTAGTGAGGCATGTGTCAGTCTCTTCTCCAAAGAAACAAGTGACAGGACAAGAAGAAAAGGCCTCAAGTTGCACCAAGGGAGGTTTAAATTGGATAACAGAAAAAACTTATTCACTGAAAGGGTTGTTTAGCAGTGGAACACACTGCCCAGGGAAGTGGTGGAGTCACTGTCCCCATAGATATTTAAAAGACATGTAGATGAGGTGCTTAGGGACATGGTTTAGTGGTGGTTTTAGCAGTGTTAAGTTAATGGTTGGACTCGATTATCTTAAATGTCCTTTTGAACTGAAACAATTCTATGATTCTCTATACAGGTGTATTAGAAACTGAAATTTGAAGCATTAAGTCCTACTCAGAAAATTATCACTCACAAAAGGGGGTATGAGGCTCACTCAGTCCACAGAAGCTCACACAGTTTGTGGAAGTATCCTTGGACAGTGTACCATATATCCAAGGGGAGGACTGACAGCTGCAAGACCCACTTGCTCTGAGAAGAAGCAACTCAACTCGGCTCTTTGGCAGGGCGCCATTTATACTCTAGTCAGTGATGCACTGTGGTTATTCTAATTAGCTGTGGGCAAGCCCACGACAAAGACAGGCTCAGGGCCTGGACCCTAAGGCACTGGTTAATTGCTGTGAGGTGCTGTTTAATCATTATCAGGTCTCTTGCAAGCCCATGTTTTTGTCAGCTTTCTGCCAAGGAAGCTGCACCTGCCACACTACTGTGTTGTAAATGCTTATACTGCTATGATAAATTAACCGGGTTTTTTAAATGTAATATACATCATCACCAAATCTCCTTCATGATTTGGAAATGTTAAGCTAAATTCCAACTCATCTAAGCAAAGAAATTATCTCGTGACATGAATATGTCACAACAGCCTGACTATTCTGTTTTCTTCTATAGCAAAAAAAATATAGCAAAAAACTTTAGTTCCCTGTCTAGTCATTTACAGGAAATACAGATTTCTGTTACATTTTTTAAATTGTGACATTTCTGTGACAGTTAATGTAGACAACTGTAAAGGCATAATTTACTTAGACACTAAGTTGACTGATTCAGGAGAATGATTTTTTAATTAATGTTTTTTCCTAATTTCTGGGAAAATCCGAAATGACTATTATAAAAACAGATTATCAGACTTGAACACAGTGGGAAATAAAAAAAAGACACAGCTTTATTATTATCTAACAACCTACTGCTATGCTCTACAGCATGATAGAAAGTATGACAAAATGTATTTTTTCTAAGTACTAGTCGATTCTTCTGAAAACTGGTTTTAAATGTCAAAATATTTAAAACTAATCTACATCTCATAACAGACTACACTTTTCTTCCATGTCTGCATTTGAGTAATTAAATTTTACAGCTTTTTATTCAGTAGCATCTGTTTCATATTTTTTCACTGTAGTTAAGCTATCAATTTTTGGCAGCGTAATAACCCTGTTGAGTCAATAGCTCCTGTTTGCTGTGACATTATTGACTCAGCAGTGAGTCCCTTGTTTTGCTTGTTTTTACAGCACATGCACTTCATACACATGATCACTTTTAGCTGATAGAGTGTATTAATAAAATATGTGCCACACTCACTCCAGTAGAGAACTGTCTAGTGTTACCCATTTAGTGGAGATCCTAGGAAAAGGATTTTATAATACATAACATAATTGGAGATAGGTTTAATAGGTGATACAGCACTGCTGCCGTATCTTCCATCATTCCTACAGCTTGAACATCTCTTTGAAGTGGGTCAGATGCTATTTACCCTGTTTTAAGGACTGTATTAAACTTTCTTTTTCTTGTTCTTTAGCCATAGCCTCCATACACTTAAGTGATTTAAAACAGTAGAATCCTAGGATGGTTTGGGTTGGAAGGGATTTTAAAGATCATCTAGTTCCGACCTCCCTGCCATGGGCAAGGGACACCTTCCACTAGGTTAGTTTGCTCAAAGCCCCATCCAACCTGGCCTTGAACACTTCCAGGGAGGGGACATCCACGGCCTCTCTGGGCAACCATTCGAGTGCCTCACCACCCTCGCATATGTAATCTAAATCTACCCTCTTTCAGTTTAAAACCATTACCCCTCATCCTATCGATACAATCCCTGATAAAGAGGCCCTCTCCATCTGTCCTGTAGGCCTCCTTTAAGTAATGGAAGGTGACAATAAGGCATCCTCAAAGCCTTCTCTTCTGCCGGCTGAACATCTCTCTCAGCATTTTTTTCATAGCAGAGGAGTTCCAGCCCTCTGATCATTTTCATGGCCCTTGTCTGGACCCACTCTAACAGTTCCATTAATGTCTGAATTACAGGACAATCCATGCAAGAGAGAGATATGTCTGTGAGACTGACATGCTGATTCTGTCATTTGAATTATTTGGAGAGAAGAAAAGCAAAAAAATACATTCTTTTTAGCTTCAGTTCAATTGTTTAAAACAATAACTTGTGTAGTTTGTGCATGTTAAATAAGAATAACAACCACCATCACTTGACCTTAGCACTAATTTAAATTAAAAAAGCATATCGTGCAAGACTAATTGGAATTCCAATCCACATTTTAACAAAAATCCATCAAAACCAGAACTTCTGGCTGGAGTTAAAAAACGTAGAAATCTAGAATATATGTAAAAAATATTTCGTCTCTGAAGAAGTGCTTATAGTTACTGAAAGACAGTTACACAGAGAATATGGAAGGACAAAAATGTTGTTACTATGCTAACCTTTGTGTTTTTTGTATTTGACAGAACTATTGAACAGTTTCTGCCCTGTCTTAGGTAGAGGAGCAAAGAGGAAGAAAGGACAGGCATGCAGCATTTGGTTCCCTGCATATCTACTTTAAGTTCTTGGTGCCTAGGCTCCCAAGTGTTTTGAAAGCTGTTATAGTACCATTAATTTTACTAATCACACCAAAGATAAATGGGTCAGATACAGGTGGCCCAAAGGCCCTGGCCAAATGTCCACAGCTACCACCGGGGATAACTAATGCTTCAGCTCTTGCTTAGTTTATACTTCCACAGCACGTATGGGAAGGCATCCTATTCATCTCCTTTGCAGGCAGAGACCCTCCGGGAACAGCTAACAGTGCTTTGACTCCATCTTTCCTCAGCGTCAGAATTACTGTGGAATAATTTGGCCACATGACTAGAACTTCAAAACAAATTAACACTGATCAGTTACATTAACACATAAATGACTAGGCATTTTTGCATATCGGTATCTGAAACCAGAGAAAATAAGAATACAGTCCACAGTGTCAAAGGACACACTGTATTTTGTATCTGAGTGAAGGAAAGATTTGGGTTTTAAGCCTTTTTCTTATTTGCAGTTGTATATGAAGAGAAGTGCAGTATTGTGGATATTTTCTTCTGTGAAGTTCTTCTGAAAATTCTGTAACAAACTATCAAATGAAGTGACTGTACACATTACAGGTTTGTGTTTTGAATACTGCAAAAATTACTTTTTTTTCAGATCAGTTTCTCTGTTTCAGGCAAAATGATTCATAAACCTTTGGGTGTGACAGAAGAGGCTGCCTGAAACTAAGTGACAGATACACTCAGGAAACTAATTTAAGAAAAGCTAAGTTCAAGTCTCAGAACTTGGCACTAACCACATTTTACATAAGCAGATTATTAAACACAAATCACTTCTCAGGAGGGTTTTTTTTTAGAAATAAACACTGTTGCTGGATCTAAAAAAGATAAAAATAAAATCTAATTCCTATGAAGGAGATTGCAATTTAAATGTAATTCTTTGTAGACTTCATCTTGTTAATATGGACTTAATACAGTTTTGCATTGAATAATCAGGTTTTAATGCAAAAAAGCAAAACCATGTTTTATGCTAATTTCCATTTAATGAGAAGACTATGTTCTGTCAAACTCTGAAACTGGTGGATCACACATCCTGGAAAAAGCATAATGGGGCACAAAAAATTCTAGTATAAGATCTACAATAGTCAGGGGTGTTTTCCATAGCAGAAGAGAAAGATTAGCATATCTGCCTAACATAAAGTTAATCAGATAATCAGAGCAAAGCTGTGACTTTGTTCTTTGGTTTTACTGGAAAGTGGGGAATTTATCATGATCACAGATTTCTGAGATTTTGAGAGCTAGTCCAAGAAAGTCTATCATGACAAATTATTTTATTAAAAAAACCCCAAAACAACAAACCCCCCAAAAGTTTATTGCATTTGATATTAAGGTAATGTTAATATGCTGGTCACATTCACCTTAAACATTGAAACAGGAAAGTGCTTGGTGGTAATAGAACGAAATTTACATTTCTCTTTCTGTCTTAATCCCTCCCTCGTTTACAAGAATTTTGAACTGGATAATCCATTTTCATGTAAAATATATCAAACACACATCTTGTCTATGTGACTGCTTTGAAGGTATGTACAGGTGCAAAAATATTTCCCAGTTGAAAGAACTTTTAATTAGAACATATTTCTTAATGGCTGTATTTTAGATTTGTTCCACTAAAACACAAATGTTGGTTATTAGTTTACTCTTCACGTCTAGTATTCTGCTCTAATTTTGTATGAGTGCTTTCAAACAGCTCTTTATACTTTTCCTACACTCACTCTTTTAGCAAGATCTTGCTTGCTAGCTTGGATTATGAAATGAACATTGCTTGTCTATGTGAAAAGGAAATGCTACTTCTTATTTATTACTCTCAACAAAATGTCAAGAATATAATTCAGATCTCCGATTCTTCTGCAGAATATATAAAACATTAACCTGCCCTTAAGCAGGTTTATGGTGTCATCATCATTGTCAGAACCACCTATCATTAAAAATAAAATAATAATTAAAAATTTCCCTTCTTTAATATCCTACTTCTCCCAAAGGAACATGAAGAATTTTAACACTGGTATTAAATTCAAATTCATTTCCATTTCAAATCCATTTCCATTCCATGTCAAAACATATTGCTTACAGTTCTTTCACTTGATTTTGTCTTTCATTCCTTTACATTCCTGAATGCTAGTTTGTTCCGTTACTAGATTTCAAAACATGATGTCAGGTAATTCTTCAGAAATCATATTAAAATCCAATTGCATTCTCTGTTCCTTTGGTATGTAAAACAAAGCCTAAATATCTGTACTTTTCTAGTGTTCAAAAGCCATATATTTATTGCAGATCACATGTGTCGCGGTCGGGCGCGCAGAGGTCCGACCACTTCCCAAAGGGAGAAGGGTTGAGGGCAAAGGGGAATATCTCTTCACCAGGCTCATAAGCAAACACGGGGACCGAATGAGTATTTAATAAGTTTATTACTAAGTATATTTTAATAAAACCTTATTTACTCTATGGAAATATTACAATATTAAAGAACACCACGCCCACCCATTCACTCCCTCTCTCACCCACCAAGAGATAAGGGCAAATAAGGACTTAATTATGTCAAGATACGACCTGTATGTGTGGATGGTGCGTGTGTGTGCGTGCATGTGTCCTTTCAGCGTTCGGTGATGGTCCCCGTGGAACGGCGACGATGCCCAACCGGCAGATCTGGACTGTTTCGATGACGTCAGCAGTT
>JAVFHW010067857.1:13422-49498 GCA_032159205.1 Eurystomus glaucurus suahelicus | reverse complement strand
ATCGCTTATGTTAATGTCACAAAGTCCGTTAATTTACACCTGCATGGTGGAGGTAATGGCTCCTTTGCTTCAGGGCGTAAAGATGGGGGACTGGGACCACGAGGCCTCCACCTCGTCTCACGCTCCTCCAGGCATCCAGATAACACCAGATATCGATCTAGTGATGGTTGCCACCTGGCCCAGTACTTGCCACCTCGTCCAGTGCTGTGTTTCATGCTTCCAGGCATGCAGCTACAGGGTGTATGTGCCTTGGACTTTTGTGACTGATTAACTTTGCTCTCTCCACAGGGGGCACTCTATTTCTGCTGTCTATATTATTGATGAAGATATTAAACAGTACTGGTCCCAGTATGGATCCCTGAGGGACACCACTTGTCACACATCTCCATCTGGACATCGATCTATTGACCACTACTCTCTGGATGCAAGCATCCAGCCAATTCCTTATCTATTGAACAGTCCACCCATCAAATCTTTATCTCTCCAATTTAGAGAGAAGGATGTTGTGGCAGACAATGTCAAAGGCCTTATGGCAACCAGATAGACAACACCTGTAGCTCCTCCCTTGTCCACTGATGTAGTCACACCATTGTAGAAGGTCACTAGGTTGGTCAGGCAGAACTTGCTGGCTGTCTCAAATTACCTCCCTGTCCTCCATGTGCCTTGTCAGAGCTTCTAAGAGGCATCTGTTCCATGATCTTGCCAGGCACAGAGTTGAGGCTGACAGATTGGTAGTTCCCAAGGCCCTCATTTCTACCCTTTGAAAGAATTAGTGTAGTGTTACCTTTCTTCCAGTCTTCAGGGACTTCTCCTGACTGCGACGACTTCTCAAATATTATGGAGAGTGGTCTGGCTACTAGATCAGACAATTTCCTCAAGAGTCTGGCATACATCTTGTCAAGACCCATAGACTTATGTAAGTTCAGGTTGCTCAGGTGGTCACAAACCTTGTCTTCACTTACAGTGGGAGGGACTTTGTCCCCCTGGTCTAATCTTGCGGTGCTTCAACTCAGGATGTGTGAGGAGACAGGGTGCCAGTGAAGACTAGGGCAAAAAAGTTATTGAGAACCTCAGCCTTCTCCTTATCTGTTGTTACTAGTTTGCCATTCTTGCTCATCAAGGGGGGGAGCACTTTCTTTAACCTTTCTTTTCTGATTGACATACCTGTAGAAGTCCCTCTTGTATTCTTTGCATCCCTTGCCAAGTTCAGCTCCAACCATGCCCTGGCCTTCCTGACCTCATCCCTACACAACTGGGGAGAGTCACTATGCTCTTCCCAGGATACCTGTCCCTGCTTGAACTGCCTGTGCAGTTGCTTCCTGCCTTTAAGTTTGATCAGCAGGTCTCAACTCAGCCATACTGGTCTCTTCACTTCCTTGCTTGATATCTTATACCTGGGGATCAAGAGCTCTTGCAATCTAAGGAAAGCATCCTTAAAGCTCTGTCAGCTCTGTTCTGCTCCCTTATCCCTGAGGACCATTTCCCAGGGGGTGCAATTGACTAACTCCTTGAAGAGCTAGAATTTTGCTTTCTTAAAATTCAGGCTCCTTGCCATGCTCCTTGCCTGATCCATATCCCTTAGGACTGTGAATGGCACCAGTGTGTGATCATTGCAGCCTAGGCTTCCTTCATTCTTAATATCCCTGATGAGCTCACTTGCATTGATGACCATCTGTGGTGATGGTCACACCATCAGATGGACACCATCAGATCCAGTCTCACATCCCTTCAGGTAGGGCTGTCTGTTTCTTGTCTTAAGAAGTTATCATTAAGGCACTCCAAGAATCTCCTGGATTGTCTATGGCTTGCTGTGTTATTTTTCCATCAGACGTCAGGGTGGTTTAAATCCCCCAACAGGACAAGAGCCTGTGAGCATGATGCCTCCTGTAGCTGGAGTAAGAAGGCTTCATCATCAGCATATGACCAGATGGCAGACAGAAAGGCTGCTCCCTATCTGTGGGAGCATGAAAACTCAGGCTTTTAATAGTCTCATTTCCTTTTATTAGGTTTGCAAATGTG
Organism: Eurystomus glaucurus suahelicus; assembly: GCA_032159205.1. Lineage (NCBI taxonomy): Eukaryota > Metazoa > Chordata > Aves > Coraciiformes > Coraciidae > Eurystomus > Eurystomus glaucurus. The sequence goes on along the minus strand of JAVFHW010067857.1, from coordinate 47,479 downwards.
TGGGTTTAGTAAGAGCTGTGGCTGTGGGGTAGCCAAGCCACGTGGCTGCGCCGCCACTCCCCACCCCCTCCCTCTGCCGCGGGTCGCGGACAAAGAAAAAGAAGGTTTAAAAGTGCCTTTTTGAGTTGAGATAAGGAAGGTTTAATAGATATATATTTATATAAGAAAACAACATATAATAAGCATTTGCAGTTAACAAAGAAACCCAGCAGTAACAGTGTCCTGGTCTGGCCAGGACAGGGCCAGGTATTTCTATACCATGCTGACATCATGCCCCAGGGCCAGTTCTGGGGAGGGGCCAGTTCCGTTGGGGGCAGCTCAGTTGGAGCTCAGTTCGCTTTGGACTTCGCTCGGGCTCGGTCCCTCGCTGTTGTTCTCTGGTATTGTTTTTTTTGTATTGCTCTTTTCTTACTGTTAATATTGTTCTTGTTAACTGCAAAGTTCCCATTATATGTTATTTTCTTTTATATATGTATATATATTAAACCTTCCTTATCTCAACTCAAAAAGGCACTTTTAAACCTTTTTTTTTTCTTCCCTGTCTGCGCCCGTGGCAGAGGGGAGGGGGTGGGGAGAAGCGGCCAGCAGTGCGGCTGGGCTACCCTGCAGCTCTTACTAAACCAACACAAACAGTGATAAAGGGACAATACAAAAAGATTGATTACAGAGAACAGCGAGGGAGCGAGCTCACCCAGACAAAAGCCAAACAGGAACTGCCCCCCCACCGGAACTGGCCCCAGGGCATGACATCAGCATGGTGTAGAATAACCTGGCTCCACTAAAATTAACCCTGTCCTGGCCAAACCAGGACAGCAAAGAAGGGTTTTAGTAGTGGCAGGGCTACAAGGGTGGCTTCTGTGAGAGGCTGCTAGAAGCTGTCCCCATGACGAACAGCGTCAATGCCAGCCAGCTCCAAGACAGACCTGCTGCTGGACAGGGTTGAACCCATCAGCTGGATGGGGCTGAACCCATCAGCACCTCTGTGATAACATATTTAAGAAAGGGAGAAAGTTACTGCACAACAGCAATTCCAGCCGGGAGAGAGGAGTGAGAATATGTGAGAGAAACAACCCTACAGACACCAGGATCAAGGAAGGAGGGGAGGAGGTGCTCCAGGTGCCTGAACAGATTCCCCTGTAGGCCGTGGTGAAGACCATGATGGGGCAGGCTGTCCCATCCCCATGCAGCCCATGGAGTTTAGTGGTGGAGCACATATCCACCTGTTACTAGCTTGCCATTCTTGCTCATCAAGGGGGGAACACTTTCTTTAACCTAAATAGACAACTCTAGCCCATGGAGGATCCCACACTGAAGCAGGCGGATATGTCCAAAGGAGGCTGTGACCCTGTAGGAAGCCGGCACTGGAGCTGATTCCTGGCAGAACCTGTGGCCTTGTGGAGTGCAGTCCATGCTGGTGCAGGTTTGCTGGCAGGTCTTGTGACCCCACAGGGGACACACGCTGGAGCAGTTTGTTCCTAAAGTACTACATTCTGTGGAAGGGACCCTTACTGGAGCAGTTTGTGAAGAACTTCATCCCATAGGAAGGACTCAAGTTGGAGAAGTTCATGAAGAACTGTCTCCCACGGGAGGGAACACACAACGAGGCAGGTGAAGAGTATGAGGAGTCCTCACCTGAGGAAGAAGGAGCAGAAGAAACTACATGTGATGAATCATAGCATCATAGAATCATTAGGGCTGGAAAGGACTACCAGGATCATCAAGTCCAGCCTTCATTCTAACATCTCTCTAGCCACTAGACCATAGCCTCAAGTGCTACATCTACTTGTTTTTTAAACACTGCTAGGGATGGTGGTGACTCCACCACTTCCCTGGGCAGCCTGCTCCAGTGCCTAACCACTCTTTCAGTATAGAACTTCTTCCTAATATCTCATCTAAACCTCCCCTGGTGCAACCTGAGGCCATTTACTCTTGTTCTATCATTAGTAATTTGGGAGAAGAGACCAACACCAGCCTCACTACAACCTCCTTTTAGGTAGTTATACAGAGAAATGAGGTCTCCTCTCAGTCTCCAGAATAAAGAGCCTCAGTTCCCTCAGCTGCTCTTCATATGGCATGCACTCCACACCCCTCACCAGCTTTATTGCCCTTCTCTGGACCCACTCCAGCACCTCAATGTCCGCCTTATACTGTGGTGCTCAGAACTGGACACAGTAGTCAAGGTGTGGTCTCACAACTGCCGATACAGGGGCACAATCACCTCCCTACTCCTGCTGGTCACACTGTTTCTGATACAGGCTAGGATGCTGTTGGCCCTCTTGGCCACCTGGGCACACTGTTGGCTCATGTTCATCTGGCTGTCAACCAACACCCCCAGATCCTTTTCCGCCAGGCATCTTTCCAGCCACACTTCCCCAAGCCTGTAGCATTGCATGGGGTTGTTGTGACTGAAGAGCATGGCCTGGCACTTGGCTTTGTTAAACCTCATACAACTAACCTCAGCCCATCGATCCAGCCTGTCCAAATCCCTCTGCAGAACTTTCCTACCCTCGAGCAGATAAACACTCCCATTTGATTTCCCTTCATCTGCAAATTTCCTGAGGGTGCATTAGATTCCCTCATCTAGGTCATTGATAAAGATAGTAAACAAGGCTGGTCCCAAAACTGAGCCCTGAGGGACACCGCTTGTGACTTGGTCAAATGGATTTGACTCCATTTACCACTACCCTCTGGGCTCAGCCATCCAGCCAGTTTCTAACCCAGTGAAGAGTCCATCTGTCTAAGCCTTGAGCCACCAGCTTTTCCAGCAGAGTGCTGTGGGAAACGGTGTCAAATGCCTTACTGAAGTCCAGGCAGACAACATCCACTGCTCTTCCCTCATCCAATAGGCGAATTACCTGATCATACAAGGAGATCAGGTTGGTTCAACAGGACTTGCCCTTCACAAATCCATGTTGGCTGGGCTTTATCCCACTGTTGTCCTGCACTTGCCGTGTGATCACACCCAAGATGAACCTCTCCATAATCTTCCCCGGTACCGAGGTCATGCTGACAGGCCTGTAGTTCCCTGGATCCTTCTTCCTGCCCTTCTTCTAGTTGGGTGTCACATTGACAAGTCTCCAGTCATCTGGGACCTCTCCAGTTGACCAGGGTTGCTGATAAATGATGGAGAGAGGCTTGGCAAGTTCCTCTGCCAGCTCCCTCAGTACTCTCGGGTGGATCCCATCTGACTTATGGGTGTCCAATTGGCTTAGCAGGTCATTCACTGCTATTTCCTGGATTATGAGGAGATTATTCTGATCTCCATCCCTATCTTCCAGCTCAGGGTGCTGAATATCATGAAGATAAGTGGTCTGACTATTAAAGACTGAGGCAAAGAAGACATTAAGTACGTCAACCTTTTCCTCATCCTTGGTAAAAATGTTCCCCCTTGCATCCAGTAAAGGATGGAGATTCTCCCTGGTTCTTTTTTTGTTGTTAATACATTTGTAAAAACACTTTTTGTTATCTCTTGCAGCCGTGGCCAGGCTGTAAGTGAAGTGACTATAACTCCTATTCTCCATGTCCCTCTGCTGCTAGGATGAGGAGAAGGTAGAGAATTTGTGAGTAAGACTGAGCTCAGGAAGAAGAGAGGGGTGGAGGGAAGTTGTTTTTAAGATTTGTTTTTATTTCTCACTCTCAAAACTAGGAGGTTTGGCTGATACACCTGAAGACTGTGTGGCCATTTAGCAGGATTTGGACAGACAGGAGAGCTGGGCAAAGAGGAACCTAATGAGGTTCAACAAGAATAAGTGCAGAGTCCTGCACCTGGGAAGGAGTAACAAAATGCACCAGTACAGATTAGGAGGTGATCTGGTAGAGAGCAGCTCCATGGAGAAGGACCTTGGAGTCCTGGTGGACAGCAAGTTATCCATGGGACAGCAATGTGCCCTTGTAGCCAAGAAAGCCAATGGTATCCTGGGGTGCATTAAGAAGAGTGTGTCCAGCAGATCGAGGGAGGTCCTCCTCCCCCTCTACTCTGCCCTAGTGAGACCTCACCTGGAGTACTGCCTTCAGTTCTGGGCTCCCCAGTTCAAGAGGGACAGAGATGTACTTGAGAGAGTCAAGAGGAGGGCTATGAGGATGATTAAGGGACTGGAACACCTGCCTTATGAGTAAAGGTTGATAGACCTGGGGCTTTTTAGTCTGGAGAAGAGCAGACTGAGAGGGGATCTAATTAATGTGTATAAATAAATGAGGGCTGGGTGTCAAGAAGACAACTCAACTCAACTCAACTGTTTGAGTAGATTTTTATAAGCTACTTTAGAGTCTACTGTACTGTTAATTTGTGAGTTTATAATAAATAACACAATCACTGTCATATGGTTGTGTATCTTAGTAATGGTGCTCCTTTTTCTTTTCATCATAATAAAACATTTCCCTCAGCCTACAGGCACCTCTCATCATGATCAGAAAACAGCATAACCTGTAATGCATAATGATCTTTACGATGACAAAAATCTTTCATAAATGGGAATATCAAGGAGTACTTGTCGAAATATCATCTTGAACTTATAGCTTCCTACGTTGTTGATGTAATTTTCATGAAGCAGAAGATAATTTGTGAGATCCTATTTTAATATCAGTACGTAATTAACAGGACTTCAGGACAGGCTGAACAAAAGATGAGATCATAAAGACAGTGTTGGATGGAAAAGAACTATGATGGTATACAGAGAAGGGGGCTTTGCACCTCTTTATGTATTTATAAACATATATTTTCTAATCACTAAACAAAATTGTGTCAGAGTTGACACAAGACTGGTGGTTTATAAAGACAGGACTTGTCTCTCATTGATTTATAATGAATACCAAGAATCCTTATCATTAGTGAAGAGTAGGTCCAGTCAAAGGAAGTAAAAAAGACTCTGAAGAGTCTAACAAATTTCCCCAAAACATTAAGCAGAGGCCGTGGAACTGCTCTCAGTTCTATTTGCGGTTTCAACTGCGTAGCACTTTATCTTGCTAGTCTTCTGATCATTGTGACTACTTAAGCAGCAGTAGTCTGGAGGTTTAACAATATCTATCTGTTTACAAGTGAAAAACATACTTGGAAAATACTCACAGTCCTAATTAATGGTGTGACATCCTGTCATTCTACCAGTAATTATTGTCTCAGTGGAAAAATGAGTTATTCCAAATTATGGCTTTACTTATCCATTACTTTTTTTTTTTTTTTTAATGAAACATTAGTAATCATAAAGAAAATCCTATCCTCCAATACCATTCATATAATGAGTGAACGGTATGGAAAAGGTTCACTGAGGTTATTGTCATCATTGTGAGGTATGACTTCAGAAATACTTCTTACTTAATCTATAACTGTAGAGATCTTTTCAAAGGATAAAAAGACAACATAGGTTATTATGAGCTGGGGAGAAAATTTAAAGAGTGATTGATCTGAGGAGTTTTTTTTCATGATTCCCTTATTAAAATGAAGGAAAAAAAACCCCACCAGATTACAGAAGGATCACCTTCTAGCAGACTTTCATTGCTGAAATCTCAATCAGTATAGGAAATTATTTCCCTTTAATGAGAATATGGACTTTATTAACTTGTTTTTTTTCACTGCTGCTTTTTATAATGAAAGTTTCATAACTACTGCAGGCATAAAACTTCTGAATAATGAACTTCATTACAAGCTGGAAACAGCAGGAAAATAAATCAACTATAGTAGAGAAATTTTGTTACTTGCAGTGTTTCATCTGGCTTGAAGTGCAAGATGCTAGAAACTATCTTACTACCTGTAAAATAATTTATACTGTTGTAGTTTCAATAAACAGTATCTTTAATGGCTATGAAGAAGATGAATTAGAAGACACTACAATTTTTATCACCTAGGTTCTGCCTGGCTGTCTCATAGCTTGAATTATAGAAATTCAGTCAATCAGGCAGGAAATAATACATATCTAGTATTAACATACATATTTACTTTTACCTACAATAAGGATTTTTCAGCTTTGTATAACCAGAAGCCTTCCTGTGTAATTAATCTAGGTACACTTTCCCTCAGTTGTTAATTTGAAATGGGAGTCCTATATCAAGACAGGACAAGTCCTGTGTTTTCTTGATGTGGGGGGGAAACGTTACGACAAAGGATGAGGAAAAGGGTGAGGTACTTAGTGTCTTATTCACCTCAGTCTTTAATAGTAAGATCTGTTGGTTTTGGGCTACCCAGTCTCTGAGCCACAAGACAGAGCCAGAGAGAAGAATAAAGCCTCTATAATCCAAGAGAAAATGGTTAGTGATCTGCTACACCACTTAGACATACACAAGTCTATGAGGCCAGGTATGATCCGCCCAAGGGTACTGAGGAAGCTGATGGAAGCGCTTGCCAAACCACTTTCCATTATTTATCAACAGTTCTGCTTAACTGGTGAGATCCCAATTGACTGGAGGTTAGCAAAAGTGATGCCCATCTTCAAGAAGGGCCAGAAGGAGGATCAGGGAACTACAGGCCTGTCATTCTGACCTCAGTGCCAGAGGTTATGTAGCGGATAATCTTGAGTGCCATCTCAAGGCACATACATGGGTTTATGAAAGGTAAGCCCTGCTTGACTAATATGATGTCCTATAATGACAAGGTGACCTGCTTAGGGGAGGTGTTAAAGGCTGTGGATGTTGTTCACCTTTACTTTAGTAAAGCCTTTGACACCATTTCTCATAATACTCTCCTGGAGAAACTGGCTGCTCATGGCTTGGGTGGGCGTATGCTTCATTGGATAAAAAATCGACTGAATGGCCAGGCCCAGGGACTGATGATGAATGGAGTTAAATCCAGTTGGTGGCTGGTCACAAGTGGTGTTGATCTGCTTGAGGGTAGGAAGGCTTTACAGAGGGATCTGAACAGGCTGGATTGATGCGCCAAGGCCAGCTGTATGAGATCCAACAAAGCCAACTGCCAGCTCCTGCACTTAGATAACAACAACCCTATGAAACGCTACTGGCTAGGGGAAGAGTGGCTGGAAAGCTGCCAGATGGAAAAGAACCTGGTGGTGTTGATCAGCAGCCAGCTGAACATGAGCCAGCAGTGTGCCCAGATGGCTAAGAAGGCCAATTGCATCCTGGCTTGTATCAGAAATAGTGTGGCTAGAAGGTCTAGGGAAGTGATTGTCCCCTGTAGTCAGCAACGGTGAAGCCCATGGAACCACTGTATTCAGTTTTGGGCCCCTCACTGCAAGAAAGATACTGAGGTGCTAGAGCATGTCTAAAGAAGAGCAACAAAGCTGGTGAAGGGTCTAGAGCACAGCAGCTGAGGAGCAGCTGAGGCAACTGGGGTTGTTTGGCATGGAGAATAGCAGGTTTGAGGGAGACTTTATTGGTCTCTAAAATTGCCTGAAAGGAGGTTGTAGTAATGTGGGTGTCAGTTTCTTTTTCCAAGAAACAAGTGATAGGATGAGAGGAAATGGCCTCAAACTGCACCAGGGGAGGTTTAGATTGGAGATTAGGAAAAATTTCTTTACTGAAAAGATTGTCAGGCATTGGAACAGGTTACGCAAGGACAGTGGTTGAGTCACCATCCCTGGAGGTATTTAAAATATGTGTAGATATGGCATTTAGCGACATGGTTCAGTGGTGGACTTGGTAGTGTTAGGTTTATAGTTGAACTTTATACAATCTTAAGGATCTTTTCCAGTCTAAATGAATCTATGATTCTATGAGAAGTGTGTTAGGAGTGGAATAAAAAAGTACTCTATGATCATGTATTGTTGCAGCTTTTATCCGCATCTCCAACATAGTCTAGAAGGTTTTATTAACTCTTAGAATTCCAGACAAAATGTTTTCACTTGTTTGCTATTAAAAGAATCTACACAGAAACCTCATTTTAAACTTTCTAAAGTATCAGCTATGGATATTTAATATGCATCTAGAATTTTCCAAATTTCTTTTTGTCTTTACTAACAAATAGTATGCCTTAATCGTAAAACTGGTTACTTTCTGAAATGGTCAGGAAAAGTACTGCGTTTTTAAAGGGTTCAAAAAGGAAACTTTCTCTAATATCTACAGGGAAAATTATATAAATTTAGCTGTCTGAGAGATAATGGTCATATGCAGAAATTTAAAGGGAGCTTCAACATTGCAATGTGAAGACTACAGCAACTGTTCAAATCAATTGACCTTTACAGAACTTCTATATTTCAGCTATCTATATCAGCTCTCTAACAATCTATATGAGCTCTCTAACAACTTCATTATTTATAGCATCCTTCACAAAAAAAGTCTACAAGTGCTTTGTGTCGAGAAGGAAAAAAGCAAACAAACAAAGCCAAAAAAACAATCATTAAAAGAAAAATCAATACAAATATGAAGGAAAAAGGGATTTATTTTTCAAATAAGGAAAATAGTATCTAAAGAATTTTAATGCTGTTTTAGGCTAGACTAGTTCGCAGACAGTGAGGTCTAAAAATATTTCAGTCAGTGCCTGAGATTGAGCAAGTGTTCACATTATCAAGTTGTTAGCTTCCACTGATTTCACTTAAGAGTTGAAGGTTACCCACATATGCAGAATAAAGCCCTAATCTCTACGGCAATGTTTACTTAGCAATCGCAAAGAAATTTCAGATCCTGAAAAAAAATAAATGGTAACTTTTATCTATTACATGAAAGTGGAGGAAGCCATTGAAATGCACAGCTGAGAGAAATAGCAGCCCAAACCCTGTTTCAAACTCAAGCTGAAGAATGAAAATGTATTTCTGTCACAAGCTCACAGAGAGACTTCAGCTGGCCTTCACTTCCTATGCAGACTTTATTAGAACTGAACCAGAGTCTAAAAGAAAACCACAAAGCAACATATTCACAATATTTGACTTCAGGCATTTGAGTAAATTGCTCTAAATAACAATTTTCATACATTTGCTTGTTTGTTTGACTAGCTTTCAGGTCCCTCAGGGTATTCAGAACCATACCAAAGTCAGATACGTTGCTTGTACAAAAAGTTGTTTACACCTTATAACCTAATTCCCTCTTGGAGATGACATATACAGGCTTTGTGGATAACCACAGCTAAAATAAAAGGCAAATTGAAAGCCATAATCAAAAGTATCCCTATTTTACATTTTTGAAAATTAATTTTAAATCTTGATCAGAAAGTAATGCTTGAACTTACAGCATTTCGATAACCAAGCCCTGATTAAAGAGTAATCCCTAAGACAAAATATTATGCTTGTCAGTCTCAGTTTGTTGGCTAGATGGAAGTTATTTAAGATTTTAAATGATGTCTAGACTATCTGGAAAACAAATAAACAAGCAAACATAAAAATATATTCTGCATATTAATATTTTATACTGGAATACCAGAAATAGTGTGGGGTTTTAATTATTTGTTGGTTTACATACATCTGTATAGTCAAAACTGACTATAATTATTATTGGTAATAGTAGTTTAATAATAGTCTACACATAGTTTAATTTCCTTAGGTCCAAATCCTTAACTAAAGAAAATGATTATGTGGCCGGTGTCTTCATTACATATAAACTTTGATGGTGTAGGTCAGTCTGAGACTAACTTTATAACTGGGTAGTTTTTGGTAAATGCAACCTTTATTTAAAAAAAAACAACCAACCAACCAAACAACAAAAAAAAAAAAAAAAAAAAAAAAAAAACGGCTTTACAGCTTTAAAAATACATATCAGTTTGAAATACTTTGTAATAGAGGTTTTTATTAACAGGAACGTTAGCTGTTCTATGTTCTGACTTCTATAAATAGCATAATCTACAAATACACAATGCAATTATTATTACTGTTAAATCCTATTCTTGCTATGTGAAATAGCCTCCTGAATGAAAGAAGCATAGTATTACAAAGACGTATTGGCACTGGCATAATAAATATGGTTCATGAACAAATTGTGCCTGTATAATAAGGTGGCTTTAATACATTTTCTAGACTGAACCAAGAAAGATAAGACTTCAACATGCCCCACAGACTGAATGATCTAAGGATTTGGTAATGTAGAGTCATTCTTATTACATAAAATAATGAAATTTAAACTGATGGTTATTAATGTCTGCTATAGTTATAATGACATGTGTGAAGATCCCAGGACATACTGGCTCTGTCTTCAATTACTATTGACTCTTGAGGTTTGGCCTAAATTTAGAGTTAAAATGTTCATTCATTCCTCCTTTCCTTTGCCATATTTCTAAAATTCAGTTTCAAAAAAAATTCAAAGATATTTCAAAGCTGTCATGTACATTGCATTTATATGCTGTTTTCATTCAAAAGTTCATAACACAACAATGACTTTAGTTCTGTAATCAGTATTTATTAAATACAAATTTAATTGTAAAGAGGTACAAAATACAGCTGGAACAATGGCTAATTTCTAACAGACCCATTCCTCCATACATCAAACTTTTCCTTAAGCAAGAGCTAGAAACTATTTTAAGAGCTCATTCTAAGAAAAAAAAAAAAAGGTATCCCAAAGTGATGATAATAAAATTCATTTTATTCAACAGCCTTTTCTCACTTCAAGTGTAATGGTGTCACCGAAATCCGGGATAAAATAACTTATCAACACCAATTTGATGCAGATAAGCAGACACTTCTTTATTAACGGCCGGACGTGTAGGGGAGTATTCTCACCAACAACACGTACCAGGCACCAAAACCATACATCTTATATAGCACTAACTTATACATATTCATTAAGTATCCACACACTACTTCCGATTCTGCGCAGTAAAGATTAGAAAAGTCCAGAATTGGGTCTGGGGTGTAATATGAGTCGGTGGTCCATGAGTCGGTGGTCGCGATCTCCCCCTGCCGGAATTACCTCTTGCTTAAGGACATGGTTTTCTTGGCAGGTACTTGCAGGTTGTTATGGTTGCTTCCCTCAGTTCCCATTAATCCTGGACCTTGACAGTCACTTGCATTGTTCTTGTCCTATGTGTGTTTATTATAAATCAGTGTACAAATCATCTTGTGTTCTAGTTACCTAGGTTCTAACTGTTCCTACTAAATAATTATGACCAATCCCTTCGGCCTTGGTACGGGGCTGTACAGGAATGTTTAGAGTAGCAGCTGTTTGTTAGGTTTGCAATACAATAAATGTAAAGTATGTGATTCTCACTAAAATATCTTCTTAACTCTATACTTATATTAAAATCAAACACATTGTGATCAGATGATAATAAAATTGGTAACAATGGTAACAGATTTCATAAGTAGTATGAAATCCAATAAATAAAGGAAGGAATTAGGATAGTATTGCATTTTTATAGAAATTTATTGAACAAACCTTGAAGAGCAAGTGTATTACATTATATTCTCCCCGTTTAGCTAATTACACATTGAACTGAAGCCTTGCACATATATCCTCACAGAACTGTAAGTGCAGATCCACTACTGATGCAAATTTTATCATTTCAGATGGGATGTCCCCAAAGTAGAGTCAGTTTTCCTTTGTGAAATTGTGTTCAGTGTGGTAGAGATTTTGGTGCATCTCTTGACTTCTAGATTCTAATTATTCAGTGAATTGATAGATATTTTGATTGAAGGCATTACAGTTGCTGAAAAAATATTCTGACTCATAAAATTTTCACATACTAATTAAAATACACAGTAGCTGACTGATTTCTAAAACAAAACAGGGAGAGTGAAAAACAGAAGATGCCATCCATTATTTTTCTCTGGAAAAAAAACTATTTGTGTCTCTGTGAGTTCACTTCAATTAATTATTTTAATAACATAACATTTGCTACAATGCTCATGAATATTCTGGCGGGAAATATACTTAGGTCAGTGGAAATAACCTTATATCAGTTAAAAAGCAAAGTTAAAAATAAACTTTGACATGCAAGAACTTTCATATTTTTTTGTGAACATGATATTGGACATCTCAATAGTCTAGAGAAAGAGTAATTTTGTAAGTCAAAGCATACAGAAATCAGCTGATAGTATGAAACTGTGATATTATTCTTGGAAGCCAAATCAGTGATTGTTTCTATCTTGTTTTTTGACATCTTTAGGTAACACTTGCCTAACCGTGACTCATATGCAAATCCTTCAAGATCTCCAGCTTCTCAGAGATTTTTTCCAGAGTAAGAAATAATACTCTTTGTTTTGTTTATCTGGTTTGTCTAATTCTCACTTTTGTATAATAGAAATCTTTTCAAGTGTAGCTTTTTCAGTGATTACTTTCTTTGTGTCAGATATACATACCACACTATGGAACTAAGAATATACTGATGAACATCAGCAATGCAATGAGTAGGATAAAATATATGAAGAATAAAATCCCTTCTTTCATTATCAATGAGCCAACATAAAATATATCTTTAAAAAAAATCTGATGGTAATACCTCAGGCAGTAAATTGTTAGAATGAATTTTGGAGCTGTATGTAGCACAGATTTCTGTCAGCTAGAGCAATTTTTAGGTGACTGCCAGCGTAACAGCTGTAACTATGAAAATGCATCAAATGTACTGCAAGGCACTTGTTAAATACTATGGATGAGGTTCAACTTATTTTGAAAGTGAACTGTCTTATCTAGCCTGGTCATTTAAGCTTCCCTTTTCAATCAATAGGCACTTAATGGGAGTGATCAATCTTATCTTAATCAGTACATCTAGAACTAAGCTAAATTATTTCTGACATCTGCTTTGGTTTGAGATGAACTGCACTCTAGTAAGAAATACTTTTCTCTATTGATTACAATGGAAAACTCAGGTGACTAGATCAGATTTGATGTCTGCATTTTGCACATTTTTATACTGTTTGGCTTTGGAGTTGTATTCTCTTTTTTTAATATATAGTTAGCACATTAATATTTGTAATTTCTGAAAAAATCAGCTGAAAGCTCCAAGCTTATCCATCTTTCCATTATTCATAGTAATTACTTTATAACCTCTACTGCAACACAAGAATTTCAAAATAAATTCTGCCTTAGGTATTTGTGATACGCTTCATCTAGAGATTTAATCCATGAAAAAGAGTAGCTATTAAAAACTGTTCCAAATGGAGCTGATGCTATTGCAACAATTGCTAGCACATTCAGGTTCCTATCTTATTATGTGGACAGAGTAGAAATGCTTTCTGATGTAATAGATTATTCCTGTAAGCTTTGTACAGCTTAGCTCTACTTATGAGATTCCTCCACCCTCTTGAGTAGAAGCCTGTGCTAAGAGATCACTCACATTTTATTGGGGAAACATTTAACAACAGCAGCCAAAACACTGCACATTATATGAATATTGACAATTCAGACCATAATTTGTAGCGTACTGTGTGGGCTCCATCACATTCCTCCTCTGCTGGTTGATTCAGCAGTCATCTGCATGATTCAGCAAGTTTTCAGACAACACCAAACTGTGTGGTGCGTTTGAGATGCTGGAGGGAAGGGATGCCAGCCAGAGGGACCTTGACAGGCTTGAGAAGTGAGCCCATGCCAACCTCAAGAAGTTCACCAAGGCCAAGTGCAAGGTCCTGCACCTGGGTTGGGGCAATCCCAAGCACAAATACAGGCTGGGCAATGAGTGGATTGAGAGCAGTTCTGAGGAGAACGACTTGGGGGTGCTGGTTGATGAAAAGCTCAACATGAGCCAACAATGCACAAGTGCAGAATGCCAACTGTATCCTTGGCTGCATCAAAAGAAGTACGGTCAGCAGGACACAGAAGATGATTCTGACCCTCTAGACAGCACTGGTGAGATCCTTCTTGGAGTACTGTGTCTAGTTCTGGAGCCCAGGTCATGTACCTGTTGGAGTGGGTCCAGAGAAGGGCCACAAAGACAATCAGAGGGCTGAAATGCCTCTCCTATGAGGACAGGCTGAGAGAGTTGAGGTTGTTCAGCCTGGAGAAGAGAAGACTCCAAGAAGAACTCATTGAGGCCTTCTAATATCTGAAGGGGGCCTACAAGAAAGCTGGGGAAGGACTTTTCTTGAGGGCTTGTAGTGATAGGATGAGGGATCATGGCTTTAAACTGAAGGAGGGTAGATTTAGATGACAATTTAGAAGCTTTACACTATGAGGGTGGTGAGTCATTGGAACAGGTTACCCAGGGAGGTTCTGAATGCCTCAACACTGGATGCATTCAAGGCCAGGTTGGATGGGGCTTTGAGCAATCTGGTCTAGTAGAAGGTATCTCTGCCCATGGCAGGAGGGTTGGAACTAGATGATCCTTAAAATCCCTTCCAACCTGAACCATTCTATGATTTAGATAGTGGTTAACCATATCAGTACTTCTGCAAAGCAGAGTTAACATACAGTCATCTGCAGGTATACAGGACACCTTGGCTTGCTGAGATATAAGTGTGAATAAGATTAATGCATGTAACAAACCTTTTCCTTTGATCCAGTACAGCATATTATCCTTCTAGATCCATTAAAGCAAAAGATCTATCACCTTCTCTGATTCTACCATCTATCAGTGCTATACAGCAATATGGTTTATTCTCTACTTAATGCTCTCGCTGGTTACCAATGGTGTCTCAAACTGTTAGCTCAAATATGGATACTGAATAAAAATTTAATTTTCATGATGTTCTTGCTCTCAAAATATTGCTTGTCTACTATGCCAGTATATTGTCTCATATTTCATAATATTTCATATTATACATGCTTGTCTTTTCCATTGTGTGTGTACAAAAATATTTGCTGCTATGATCCTGACAACGATGGTGAGCAATCTGTGGGAAATCCCTTCTGCAGCGTAATGCTGTTATGCACCTGAATGATGTTTAATGCTACTAAAGAGCATTTCACAGCTACCTTGTCCTCTTGGGTGTATGTTTTTTCTTCCAGAATATCTGCTGGACCTGGCATTTCATTGGAATCTGTCTCAGTGGCTTTCCTGAAGTCTTTTCCTTATCAGAAGTGCTCTTATCCTGCTTTTTTTTTAATAAAGTAGCTTCAAAGGTATATTTTTTAGTAGGTTTTTGTTGTTGTTTCTTACTTTTATGTGGTATCTCCAACCATACTCTTATCTCATTTATTTCAGCCTTGTTCTGCTTTTGGCAACATCTAGAAAAGGAATATTTTTGTAGACCCTGTAGAAAGATCTGAAAAAATCTGTCCCTGTTCCTAAGTACTTTGCAATGCAGAAGATGTGACATTTTGAGAACATTATTTTAGCCAAGTTTATCATCAGCTTAACAACAAAGCATCCCAAAACACATAAGATACATTTTCTCTTAAATAAGAAGTTTTTACAGTAAATTGATATTGAATGGGGTAGTCTGCAAAAAAGCAGGCATTAGTTTCATAGCTACTGATGAGAATATGTAGCTAAAATAAATAGCCAGAGATAAAAGAAGACCTGAAAGACAGAGGCCAGTAAAAGACTTGCACAAAACTAAGTGAAAGATAAGGAGCCTACCACATATATGCAGGATTAGAGATGAGATAGTCTTGAAAGAAAACTGGGAGCAGGTGAAGTCAAGGAAAACAAGTGAGATGAAAATATTATCTGCTCTATAGGTTGAAAAGTAGTTGACAGGTCAAGCAGACGGAGAATTCTGGAGCAAAGTTCGATTTCAAAGTGAATATTACAGATGCTGACATGAACAGTTTCATCTGAGTCCACAAGGAGTCAAAATAGTTTAGGATGAAACTGAAGGAACTACAACCCACAGTTTTTCAGCGTATTCCACAAAGTTAAGACTAAAAAGCAGAAGGGACATTACAACCCAGCTGAGAGCTAATAAATGATACTCTAAAGTACTTGGAATTTGGATGAGACAAAACATGGAATGTTTGTTTCCTAAATAGAGTTCTTTGATAAATTTCATATTTAATTTGTTATTTTCTTCTCTTAAAGCCTACGTCTATCAAAGTCATTAAGAGACATATTTAACAAGAGCTGAAACTTAGGCATCATTTCACTGTCTGCACTAGCATTACAGTTTGTGTGACTTTTCCTGTCATCAATTTCTTCACTACGTTTTCCTTTTGTCCTTTGTTCACCTACTCTTATCACATGGTATATATTAGCTGTAAAAAGGTTAATTCAGTGATGCATTTCTTACAGCACTCTGTTCAAATATGTCTGAAATACCTCAGATATGGCAGACTGTTGCACAGCATCTTGAAAGACCTTTCAGTGTTAATAGCTACATTAAAAACATTGAGAAAAGATTTATTATAGAACAAGTGTCTTTAATTTAGAAACATGAACAAATGTAGAAATGCCAGATGTTACAATCTTGCAGGATATTATTTTTAGAAAACTTTAATTCCATTAATATATATGTTATCTTGTTATTTCTATTTGTTTTAGTATGGTTACTCTGTATTTAAATAGGTTGTCTCTTTTTTTCTTCTTTTCTTTGTTCATTTTCCAATTGTTCTTTCATCATTTGAGGCTTTTCCCCCTTGATATTATGCTAATATTTGCTTTGGAGGCTTTACAGTTACTCTCATGCAGATTGTTTCCTAAATTCTGTGTTTGTATTCACTCTTTCAAAACTGCTATAAAAAAAATCTTACATCTTTCACGGCTAGAGATATTTGGTACTGGCAAAATTAAAATATCCAATTATGGTCAAAATTTTAAAATAACATATTAATTAGTTGTCCTCACTGGCACCAGTAGGATCACCCTGAGTGAAAATTGTATTAGTCTTTAGGAAGTATCTTTTATTAACCAAATTATTCAAATGTTAAAACCACAGTTTTGAATCCATATATGCCTATTAAGTGACATGCTAATTTCCATGAGAGGCAAGTAAATTTAAACCATGGTAAAAAACAGATAATAATTATTTTCTAAGATAGAACTTTTTTTGTCTACAAGCCTTCAGTTCTTAACTTTGAATCTTACCATTCTTTTTACTTAAAGTACAGTGATATTGAAAATAGTGCTATTTTCAATTGGATTAAACTTTCCAGAATTATATTTGTGTTTTTCTCTTCAAAATATGATGGCTTTTGTGCTAGTATCTTGATGAAAAACAGGATGTCAATACAGTGGATTTACGGAAAAGACAACCTGCCTTCTATGTTGATAGTAGTGATTTAAGTGCTTAATTGGATTACCAGTCCAGTATATACAAAGGACTATACAACAGTTTTATTTTTTTTTGTGCATGTAAGGCCTACACATGCTTCTGTAAATTTGTAATTGCTACAATTCACTACTTGTGTTTTTCCAATGCTATAAATATCTAACATTCTACCATGGGAATTCTTTTCTTTCCTTCACTCCGATGTAACTGGAGAAAATAGATTTTGAGTTTTAAAAACATACAGAATTCAGAATGGAATGAAGAATTTCCTAAGAGTATTTGGAAATGTTGGGATTTTTCAAAAATGTTTTCAATGGGGCAGCCTGATGTAGTGAAAGATGTCCCTGCCCACAGCAAGGAGGTTGGCCTAGATGATCATTGAAGGTCCCTTCCAACACAAACCTTTCTGTGATTCTGTGATTCTGTGATTCTAGTATTCCTAAATACTGTATTTTATTTCAGCACAATTTAAGTGCCAGCAGAGAAATACAGCTACAATACTGCATCAGTGTTGCTAACAGCTAGATATTGTGATCTGGGGAAAATTCCAGATCAGAATTAAAACCTGAAACTCGAGAGTGTTCAAGTAACAAAATTAAAATGGTTTGGATGATCAATGGAAACACATTTGTTGTATGACATAGACAGAAAAACTTCAAAATTCTATAGCTTGACAATGCTGTGGTTTTCCTCCAAGTGTCTAATGTCTTGTCAAGAGCTGCTCCTAGAAATTCTAGCTGTATGAGATTGCAGATTTTGGTGCATGAGATTTTTTCTCAGGATTCTTTTAATTAGATTGTATGTGTGTGATTGCATGGCCAGTGGCTGTATGGCTCAATGACTGTATTGCTTTCAAAAACTTCCACAGTTGTGTTAATTGTCCATGTATTTGTCATTTTCATTTTGGTATGAGTGCCTGGGGCAATCTTAAAATCTTACATAAAGAGCAGTTGTTCAACTGCATAGGTGTGTCAACAATAGCATACCTGTGTCATAACTTGAGAGCTGTGTCTCGGCAACAAAAAAAGATGAATACATCTATAGAAGTCTGTAATAGTTTAGAATTTGCAGACTGTAGATAAATGTATCACATACATACAAACATCCTGAAAAACAGACAGTCATTTCCCTGTGGATGTGATTCTACCACGCTTAACTGTGTTTAGTACCTTTTTTCACCTATAAGTTATATAATTAATTTATTTTTAACTAAGATATTAAATTGCTTTATAACAGATTAGAAATATTTCAAGAGTTTCCTTAAATAAATTGGTTTAGGAGTTGCTCTCAGTGGGCTCTCAATTAGCAAAAGTAGGCTCCTAACAGTTGAATTGTTACTTTAAGAAAAGTAAGTGGAATCATATTGACTGAATAGGTTTGGGGAAGGTTTTGGTTTGTTTCCTTGCTCACCTTCTTGTTAGCTGTACTAAGTTTAGCAGTGCTTATAAATGCCAGCATAGTTATGAATTTTCTCTTTACCAGTAAGCTTAAAATTCCAATGAACTTTCAGTTTATAAGAATAGAGAAATATAAATGGAATGATTATTTAAATAAAAGCTAAGCCATGCATTTGTTTTTTTCAGGACCACATTACTTCTTTATTTTCTTTACACTCCTCTCTTTATGCTATCATGTTTATATTTTCCAACCACTTTTGTAAAACTGTTTGCACTGATCACACCTGTGTGTCTTTTTAGTAGGCTGCAATGAAGATTATAATGTCTATTTCAATAATAATTCAGTAGCCTCAAAAAGAACATTTTTCAGGTTCACCAGAGCTTGTAAATTTTACCCTCCTTTTGTTTAAGTGTTATGTTAACTATCAACAGCAGCAGAAGTATATCTACAGCTGATGTTACTGCCTTACACTGGGGAGAAAAATAAGGACATTATATTTACTTCAATTAGAGCATTCACATGACTAGCAACAGAATAAAACTTATGTGACTGAATAATTTTACTGCTACCAGTAGGATTAGCTTCATTGCTGGTCAATTAATTATATCAATTTTACTCTGCTACTGCTATGAGCTATTTGTCTAACTTAGATTTCATACTTGCTCTTTGTGGGTTTTTTATTAGGCCTATTTTACATGTAGACGAACAGAGGATAAGGGACAATTAGTGATTTGCCTAAGGTTGAACAATTTTCACTGTTAAACAGTTCAGCAAACCCAATAAATTTTACCTATCATTCTCTTTTCTTAGTGTAGTCATAGAAAGAAATCTAAAATGGATGAAGGATTTTGGAAATCCTCTGAACATAGGTGGAAAAGGTCTGAAGAAAACTGTGAGGAAAAGCCACAGATGACAAATGAAGATTTCATACTTGGTCAGGACTTAGGCTGTTTGGATGTTACCCTGAAAATCACAACTGGAATTCTATGGGACATACTAAAGAAAGAGGTTGCTATGCTTATCATTCAAAATTGAGTTTACCTATAATATTAATTTGGACTTTTTTTTTTAACAGTGTTGAGTCAATGAAGTTACTTTATAAAAGACTGAGATTAATATTTCAGAATTCAGTGGCAACATTGGCAACACTTGATTCATTCTGATTCCTTCTATGTTTCTTCACAATTCATGTTTTCAACATCTGTCTAGAATACGGCTATTTGCTTTTATCATTCCGTCATTAAATTATCTTTTAAATTACACTCTTCTTCCTTCAGTAATGTCATTATTTTCTGCTTGAAGGAGCCTTTTTTGTGCTTTGTCACATAAACTTGTGATTGCAATTTTTCTTTGTAGAATGCTGTCATCTTATTACATCTTCTGTCCTACTCTAGATTCTCACCAACCTTTACAATAATTGCTATTTGAATTGTTTTGATTACCTCACTCCTGAGACTTCATATTTGAATCATATCTAATCCTAAATGCAAATTATCCTAATAGTAAAGTGATTATCAGTTTCTGTTTGTGATCTTCAAGTTACCTGTTATTTTTTACACTTAAAGACACTTCTCTCTTCCATATCTCCTGCATTTAATTTGTAGTCCTCAAAAATACTGTTTTATCTATAGTTTATCTCATTCAATCATTTCTTTTTTCTGTGGCAAACTCTTCTCACTATTTGTGCAAAGAATGATCTGTGTTTACTTTTGACTTCTCTTTGGCTATGTTATTCAAGTGAATCGAATTAAACCTACGGCCCATCTGACTGATTTCTGCACCATCTTTGGACAGTTATAGGCTAGGCTATAGGCTTGAGAAGCTGCTGACATCAATAATACCTTACCTGTAATAAGTGTAGTTGATTTAATTTAATTACTACCAGATATTGATAAGCATGGGCTGTGGTGAGGAGGTTAGAAGTCAGTCATTTAATTTTTCTTCCCCTCTTTGTCTTATTCCTCTTCTACCTGAGAAGACGTAAGATTCTTAATTACAGTAATCATAGGAAAGAGTTTGGGTGCTATTCTTGGAAAGACAGTTACTCATGTCCTCCATTGTACGCCTGAGGGATGGAATACCATTCAGAGGGACCTGGAAAAGCTTGAGAGGTGCTGAGTCATTGTACTATAATACTAATGCTGATGTGCTACAAGATACTAAAGTGATTCAATCTGCTTTGTCAATCTTTTACAAAAGTTTTGCACAGAGTAACTCCACTAAGGAAAGATAACCTGATTTTAAAACCAGCTTCTTCCCTTTTCTCTTTGCTGAATAGTACAAAAAGGAGAAAGTATTATTGGATCTTTACAGATGGGCAGTACATAAAAACAATACACGTCTGTGCCTGGAAAGATCATGGAACAGATCCTCTTAGAAGCTATGATAAGGCACATGGAAGACAGAGAGGTGATTTGAGACAGCCAGCATGGCTTCAACAAGAGCAAGTCTTGCCTGACCAATCTAGTGGCCTTATATAATGGAGTGAATGCATCAGCGGACAAGGAAAAAGCTACAGATGTTATGTATCTGGACCGCCATAAGGCCTTTGACATGGTCTGCCACAACATCCTTCTCTCTAAGTTGGAGAGATATAGATTTGATGGATTCCTCACTGGATGAGGAATTGGTCATATTCAGATGTGTAATGGTCCAGCAAAATTAGAGTTGATATCTCAAATATTCACTAAAGAAATTTAGTCGGGGTTGAATGCCAGGTATGGCTTCTGTATTGACACTGATGTTAGAGGAGCAGGAAGATGCTGTTGGGGCTGGGGGTGGGAAGACCATCCCCTGATGTTCGGCTTATCATGCACGGAGCTGGTGGCTGAGAGACAATTAAATTCACAACACAGCTGTTGTGAAAGGCAGATTCCAGAACACAGACTGCATGTGACAACACCAACCCATTTCCAAGAAGATTCTATAGGCACAAACTGCAAATGACATCTAAGTAACATAAGGGTCTGAATGCCTGCCTAGAGGCTGCTTATATAGGGCATGAATTGGAGCCCCAGGTGGCACCCCTAAGAACTGCACATCCAGGGTGGCTGGACCAATGTTAGACCCAAGACTGGTGATTCTTTGTTCTTTCTTTTCTTTCTTTCCTTTCCTCTCTCTTTCTTTTTCCCTTCTCCTAACACAAAAGTTTATCAGAGTTTGAACACATTGCAAGGTTTGTTGATGTGCTATTTTGCTAATACCATTGTAAGCACCTAAAGTTATTTTCCTATTACACCAATATTGTTGTTAGCAAACAAATTCGAATTTTTGTGAATTAAATGATCCCTGGTGTTGTTTCAACTTAATCCTGACCTGGGTATTAGCAAACTTGAGTCATTGTCCTGGTTGCACAGTGAATGACAAGATGGTAGTGTTCAACTGTTCAATGTCCAGACAGAGATCAATGGCAAATGGTGAGCCTCAGGGGTCTGTACTGCGACCAATGCTGTTTAGTATTTTCATCAGTGACATAGGAGAATTAAGTGCAACCTCAGCAAGTTTGCAGATGACATCAAGCTGACATGCCTAGGGAGAAGAGGCCATCCAGGGGGACCTGGACAAGTTTGAGAAGTGGGCCCAGATGAACCTCATGAGGTTCAACAAGGCCAAGTGCAAGGTCCTGCACCTGGGTTAGGTATTAATCCCGGCAATCCTGCACCCAGTATCCATCCACGCTGGGGGATGAAGGAATTAGGGACACAGCCAAGCAAATTTCATCCTGGACTTCATCAAAAGGAGCACGGCCAGCAGGTCAAGGAAGGTGATTCTGATCCTCTGCTCTGCTCTGGTGAGACTCCACCTAGAATACTGTGTCCAACTCTGGAGTCCTCAACACAGGAAAGATATGGATCTGTTGGAGTGGGCCCAGAGAACGGTCACAAAAATGATCAGAGGGCCGGAACACCTCTTCTACGAAGAAAGGCTGAGAGAGTTTGGGTTGTTCAGCCTGGAGAAGAGAACGCTCCAGGGACACTTTATTGTGGCCTTTCAATACTTAAAGGGGGTTTATAAGAAAGATGGAGACAGACATTTTAGTAGGGTCTGCAGCAATAGGACAAGGGCTAATTATTTTAAACTAAAAAAAAGATAGATTCAGGCTAGATAAAAGACAGCACTTTTTTTTACAATGAGGGTAGAGAAACACTGGAACAGGTTTCCCAGAGATGTTGTAGATGGCCCAACCCTAGAAACATTCAAGGTCAGGTTGGACAGGGCTCTGTGCAACTAGATCTAGTTGAAGATGTGCCTGCTTACTGCAGGTAGGGTTGGACTACGTGACCTTTAAAGGTCCTTTCCAACACAAACCATTCTATGATTCCATGATTCTATGATGCTATGAATCTGTTATTTCACTTTCTGTCTTCTTCCCTGTGCTAGCATTCATTTAGGGATGCTGGTATGATAGCATGGAACAACATGATAAAACAGGATCATTATTTTTCCGTTACTGGCAACTGTAATTGCTTTTCCTACAACTTTTCCACAGCTGCTGTGTTGCTTGTGAGACTCAGATGTATGTACAAGATTCCTACAATTGTGCCACCATATTACAAAGTTTCCAACCGACAAAGTCCTGGAAACGGAGCCACAGAGTGATTTGGGTTGGAAGGGACCTTTAAAGGTCACCTAGTCCAACCACCTTGCAGTGAGTAGGGACATCTTTGACTAGATCAAGTTGCGAAGAACGCTGTCCAACCTGACCTTAAATGTTTCCAGGGTTGGGGCATCTACCACCTCTCTGGGCAATCTCTGAGTAACACAATGTAGTTGAAGATGTCCCTGTTTGTCGCAGGGAGGGTTGGACTACACGACTAACCCAAACTTTTCTATGATTCTATGGCTCTAACTTCATAAATTACCTCTCCACCTTGAGGACAGGGAACAAGTTTGATAGGGAGATTAAACAAAGTGCATTATTTTTTAGCTGGCAAACGAATTTATGGATCTGGACCTTTTTTTATCTTATCCCAGTGCCAAAACAATTCTAGCCCAGGAAAACTGTGCAAGTATCAAATTAAAATAAGGTTATGATGAGTTAGTCACTTTTCCAGCCTTTGTGCCAATGAAATGTGACTGTTCAGCAAGAGACAAATTCCAGGCTTTAGTGTTCTTAAAGCAATTTTCGGGAAAGTGCTGACTTGTTTTATTAACAAGCTTTGAGGAACATTCTGCAACTTTACTGGTATCATCAATTGCTTAATTTGAGATGGGGAACTAGTGAGGAGAAAATGTTTCATGATCTTGCCAAAACCAAAAACAAAACCCCAAAGTATGGTCTCAAGCATGGGAAGCAGATCATAATGTCAATACATAACAATTCAAAACTTAAGTTCACTAGCTTCTGATGTTTCATTTAAGACAAAAGAAAAATAATTCTATGAGACAGGACTTTATTTGGTTTCACAAGCATTGGCAGTGTAGTCAGCATTGAGGATTCCATCCACATCTAATGCAAATTTTCATATTTTTGTTCCATGAGTCTATATAAGTTTGTGCTTGCTTCAAATGTTAGTGAGTTACACACTGACTCTCTTGGCTTTTGGTAATAGAAGCATGGATTCATACTTCTATTTCTGACAAATTTTGTTTCATGCATCAGACTCCACATCTATGTTGAATAATTTTGCATTTTCACTTTCAGTTCTATAAGACCTGCCCTTGTCTACATTTAAACTATAGCAGTTTTTCTATCACCCAATGACCCCTCCCTAGCCAAGAAGGGGGATTTGGAAAAGGAGGGTCACCTATGGGTTTAAATGAGAATGAATTTAATAAGACAGCAAAATTAATATCAATGCAAATATGTAGGATACAAAGTTATACTCAGCCCAGCTAATGTATGGCATTCATAACAAATGGGAAAGCAATTCTCAGGGGAAGAGTGGTAAGTGAACCCCTCCAGGGCAGGGGTGGGGAGAAGTGAGACACACAAAGACATGAACACCCCCACTCTCAGCCCCCCTCCCCCCTGCAACCCCTATCCTCAGTGTGACATTTATGGTATGGGATACACCTGTGAGCCAGCCCATGTCAGCTGCCCTGGCTGACTCCAAGCTGCTAGTGGTCTGCATGCCATGACTGGCCTATGATTCTATGCCAGTGAAACCAAGACACCTCTCAAACACGTTTAAGGGCATTAAAAGATTTGAAGGGTGTTTAATATATTTTTTTCAGAGAAGATAAACCAATAAAAGCTCAAATGTGATGGTACAGCCCCTGATAACAGCATCCTATAAAAATAAATTTAAAAGACCCCCTTTCAAAAGGGAATATAATTCACAGAAAAAAAAAAAAAAAAAAAAAGCCAAGAACTGATTAGAGATCTTCTGAGAAGAGAACATAGGACTGAGCAATTTATCAAAAGCTGCCTTTTTCATATAACCTAAGCTTCCAAATAGAAAATTAGCAAGTGCAGTGTAAAAGAAATTGTGCCTTTTTGTTTATAAGGGAAAAGGGGCACTCAGGTCAAACACAGAAGGACCTTTTACTCAGAAACAGACTGCAACTAATGCATGAATAACAACAATCAAATTGACATTCCTGTGACCAGTGATCCAGCTGAAGATTTTGATCCACTTACATGTCTTTCCCAAATGCCAAGACTTTTACCTGAAGTGATGGTCTATGGTTAAAGAAGGAATTATTGATGTATTAGACAGTGCATCTTTCCTGAGCTGGAACTACATGAAGAATCTTGTCAGACAGTGCTGCATGTGAACCTAATTAATGAGTTACACTTCTCTGAATGAAGGATTATGTGAAGAACTGCTTTTTCACTCGAAATCCTCTTTATTGAGAGAGAAAGTTATAAGGCATTTGGGACCTCATTCTGGAGCTGTGTCAGCATTGCAGAGTGCATGATGAGTCAGCAAAAGTATGGAAGTTATTTGTATTTTCTGTGCAGTACCTAACCAATAGGAGTTAGAATGTACACAAAGAACAATTTCCTACTCTGAACACTTTCTAAATCTTTATAACTAGGTTTCCTGCACCATGACTCACAACTTTTTCTACCTTGTCCTCCTCCAAAACTATGTCAAAGATAGTAACAGGTCTGCAAACCTAGTCTACTGTGGGAGTCCACAGCCGGTCTGAGGACTCAGGGATGGACCTTAGCTTTGAGCAGATAATGATGTTGCCCTGAAAGAGCCTGGGAAGTCCTGAGGCTGAAGAGTCCCAGGGAATGAAGGAGATAAGAGGCCTGTGATAGATGAATGTTTGTCAATCAAATCTTAAGGTGATTAAACAATAGGCCACAGCTTGAATAAAAATAGTTATTGATATAGGGAATGGAAGTGGGATATTAACATAAGAAGTGGAGTGAAAGTAAATCATCACACTAGACATGAAGCGTTTGAAGGGAAACAGGCTAAATTGCTAATAAGAGAGAGCTAACAGGATGAGCCTTGAAACTCTAACAAAGGGACTTGATTTACTAACAAGGGAGGCTGAAACTGATAAGGAAGCCAGTTGTAAAAACCAGAACTAACAGATGAAAAGTAACACCTCTCACAGACTTATCAGTAGAAGAATGACAAATGAAGAAGAACAGATGTTTACCAAG
The DNA here is from genome assembly GCA_032159205.1 of Eurystomus glaucurus suahelicus. NCBI lineage: Eukaryota > Metazoa > Chordata > Aves > Coraciiformes > Coraciidae > Eurystomus > Eurystomus glaucurus. The sequence continues at coordinate 21,571 of JAVFHW010067857.1, read as the reverse complement.
GACAAGAGCTGACCAAGACCGGCTCAATTCTGCAAAGTTTGCTAAATCAGCATATTCCAGACAAAAGGTGAAAAGTACATCACGAGGAAGACCTACGGCCTTCCTCCCAGAGACCACCGCCCAAGCTTCAAAGACCCCTACCCAAAATCACCAGGAGGAACTGCACAAGCACAGGACTGATAAAGCTAATTATAATATGAAGCGGGGGAAAGGCAGGGTTAGGGAATTAAGATGTATAGACTCATTCAAACATACAGTGTTTTACTGTATAAATATGAGATCGTTTGCCACTTCAGGTGTTAGCCGTTGGTGGAGCGAGGTCTCCCCGGCCGCCCAGTGCTGTTTTTGCTTGCTGTACCGCTTGCTTGAATTCAATAAATTTCTGATTGATTTAGAGACAAGAAACTGAATCTCTGCAAATTTCATTGATAACAGGCCTAACGAGCAAATTCCACAGAACAGCAACCTGGCAAGAAGTCAGTGCAGGAGCACTAACCAATCAGCATGTGTAAGGAGAATGGACTGAGCTATCCTACAATAACGAGAGCTTGAAGAATATGTGCTACCAATTAGAAATTTTTGCTAGGTAAATGATGTGCACAATGTAACCAATAGCGGAATAGCTGATACTGCGTGCTATGCCAAAGAGATTACAAAAGAGAGATGTTTTACTAAATAAATGGCTTTCACTTGATCTCATTGATCATGGCGTGATTGACCTGAGCTCCTGCAGTCTACAAAAATGTCTAAGGCATAATCCACAGTTTTTGGATTTAAAATGTACAATGTGAGATGAACCATGCAAATACATCTCAGAACTCAATCAGTTGCTATCTACGAGTGATAGTTGGTTGGTATCTACTAGTGATAGACTGTTGAAAAAGTGACTGGTAATACTGAGGCCAAAACCTTTGTTCGAAGATGACTCTTTTAAATACTTTTGATTTTGTGTGTAATAGCACAAATATCAGTGTCTTCTTATGCTGGATTAAATGTCAGTATTTATTTCATGCAGTTTTTTAGTTACATTATTTTATTTATTTTTAGTAATTGAATTGTTGCAGTCCTAGGGTGTTATAACTGAAGAATGGACTGTCTTGTACGTATACACTGGGTTTTACAGAATAGAAAAGTTCCTACATCAGGTAAATTACAATCTAAATAAACAAGGGTCAGGAGCACATGGAGGAAGATATATTACTCCTACCCCACCCACTCCCTTCCCTACCCCCCCCCCCCCCCCAAAAAAAAAAAAAAAGAAAAGGAAAGAAAAAACAAAACTAAACAAACCCCTACTTGAATACTCTTTGTGCATATAACTGTATCTCCACAACACATTTCCCAAATTGTGAAATTATTTTATTACTATGTAGTTCAAAATGTTAGTAGACTAGCATTTATATTATGCAGGATGTCACTAAAGAAACTATTATATTCCTAATGAAGAAAGATGCTGAAATCTATAAGGTGCTGGTTAGTTTCAATACCAAGCTTGGAGAGTGGGTAGCACAGCTAATCTAGAGAAATCAACCAAAAAGTGATACAACATGTTTCAGGGATTGATCTGGCTTCTTCTTAAAAAAATGCCAAACGGATAAAAGTAATTAATGTAGACGAGACTGACAAAAGTAAGAGTCGGGAAATAATTCAAACTGTATTCCTGAGTATGGACAGCTAGAACCACCAGGAAGTAGAAAAGAGGAAATAATAGCAGTGTAGCCCAAGAAAAGTTCATTAGTCACACAACCATTATCTCCATTAAAAAATAAAAAATAACAAAAATGCTAGTTAATGATATGACACAAGCATCTATGTGTGAATATGTGTTGTTAGGAAAATACTTGTTGCCATACTAGAGAAATGTGAAGGTTAAAGTTTGCTGTTTTTTCAATAAGATCAGGTAATTAAAGAATATTCATATAAAAGAGCAAAGAAAAAACTATCTTGAAAACATCAGGAACCATATATTGATGTAGCAGGCTTGAACTTTTTATAAATCAGAATTTTACCTTTTCTACTCATTTCCATTTGCAGCGAAACTTGAGTAACAAGTGTCAAATAGAAACTTAAAATTCATGAGAATTCTCTATATTTACTAAAGTTGCAAAGCTAATGTGTTTAGAGCATAATCTCACTCTCCTGTTACAAGAATATTTGCACTGGTAGCAATACTTAAAGAAGTACAGTACACTTCTGAAAGAAGTTTTCAGGTATTTTATTCCCAAATGGTAGTGCTGACACGAAACAGAACCAAGGCAACAGTGATGGAGAAAAACATTTTCAGCATGCGACATTTAAAGGACCCCTAACCCACATGATCCACATGATCCAGTCACAGCAAGCATTTAGGTTGTTTGGACTGGACTGGGGAAGACTCTGGGGAGACATTGTTGCAACCTTTCAAAGTATAAATAGGGTTTATAAGGAAGACATAGAACTTTTACCAGGACCTGTAGTACCAGGACAAAGAGCAACAGTTTCAAACTGAAAACTGGTAGGATTAGGTTGGATTTAAGGAAGATCTTTTTACAATAAAAGTGGTGGCAGTGGAATACCTTGCCCAAGGAAGCTGTGGTGCCCCACCATTGGAAGAGTTCAAGGTCAGGTTCAATAAGGTTTTAAGCAACCTGATCTAGGGAATGATGTCCCTGTCCAAGGCAGGGCGATTGGAACTAGATGATCTTCAAAGGTGCTTTCCAACTCAAAATATTCTACAATTCTATGATTTAGTTTTGGATGCATTCTGTCGTCCTATCAAACCAGGTCTCTGGATATCTCCCAAAATTTCTCCTCTCAGTATCTCATCCACAACACTACTGATTTTTGGTATCAACCTAGAGTTTATTCTATTCCCTGGAAATATGAAATCAAAGGGGATAGCATCTACAAAACTCAAAAAACTTTCTAAACACTTTCTGTTCAGTTTTCAGAGCAGAGTAGTTTGGGGTTTTTTTCCACACAGCAGACAATCTACTGCAATAGTAGGTGGCCTAGTACTATCTGCAATGTCCCCTTTAATCAAGAAGGTATCAGCTGTAGGATATACACTACCTCATCATTTTCTTCAACATCTATGTAAGCCCACATAGAAAAGCAAATGCACTCATCATTTGCTCTCAACAGCAACAATGTACCAATATTAACCAACCACATACCCAACTTTCTGCTGATGCTTATATGACCTTATATGATATAAGATGAAGTGTGAGGAGAATTAACTTCTAAGTATGGCACAGCTGGCTTACTTTTGACTCAGAACCTCCCCAGTCCTCCCCCTTTTACCCTTAAAAGAACAAACCACCACCACCACTTGAAATAATAACCAACAACTTATTCTGACCAAAAAAGTGCTTTGAAGAGGTAGGTATGGCAGTACTCTTCAATCCAACTACCTCTTTAAAAGCATGCATACTCCTCACAAACATAGTTTAAAAGTTTCTAGATTTATAAGGAGTTGTAGCTCTCATCTGCAACTGGAGAGTAAACTGTCCTGCTTTCACCTCTAGCTCTCAGACTTTTCTAGCTCTTCTTCCTTTATGAAGAAATGTGCAGTGATACCTGTACCTACTAGTTGGCCATGGAAACAATTCAGAGATCTTAGGCAGTACAGAACAGGGCAATCCACCTCCAGAGTTCACATTACCTGGAAAGCACTCTTCCTACATTTCTTCTACAGGAGGTACTCCATTATTGTCACCTTAAGATTTTGACTATTAACTACAGTCTTGCTTGAAGTTCTATTTGGAAAATATTTAAACTATTAATGATCTCTATCAGTTTGGACTTCTGCTAATCAATATTGTTCCTCAGTTCTCACCAAATAGGGGTTCTTGTCTGCAGTAACTCAAGATGCAAACACATCTCCTGTAAAACAGGAGATCTAAAAGCCCAAGGGGCCTGGCACTTACCAAAAGCACTCAACATCACCTAAATTTAGTGTCTCCTTCTCTCATTTCCTGTTTTTGGTGTTACGGTCTCACAGACCTGTAAGAGATTGCAACACTACTATGAGCACCAGGTGCTGACATCCTCAGCAGAGCAGAGCACAGTGGAGGCCAGAATAGCTCCAAGAAACATTGCTGCTGCTTTGGCGAGAGGTCTGCAGCAAGGGCCTGAGCTCTCCCTAGGGTGTAGCAGTAGGGGCCACACCTGCAGGAGTTGTGGTCTGCACAGAATCACTAGGGAATGAGCTGCAGGGAGAGATGAGCAGGTTGTGCATTGCCAGGGAAAATGAAAAGGAAATTGACAGGCTCTTCCTGGAAGGTTGAGATAAGAGCCTGAGTCATACAAGAAAAGAGGAACAGTTGAAGGCTCTGGTCACACGAACAGTGGAGGGTGGCTGTTTGTGTGGGAAAAGCTGGAAGCTTGTGACTATAAGCAACAGGGGAGAGGTTTCTGTTCCATCTAAAGAGCTGCAGCTTCAGTGAAGGTATTGTGCCCCAAATACAGGTAAGGAGAAACATGGCTCACGAGGGGACCTATCAGAGCCAGCTGAGCACAAGCTTTCTGTCCACACAAAGGAAAGAGGGTGTGCAATAATCACAGGAGACTCCCTCCTGAAAGATGTTTAGACTGATTGATGTCTCAGGAAGTATATTGCTTGCCAGGGGTCAAGATACAGGGTGTGATAGGGAATCTGACAGACCTTATCTGCTCCTTGGACTATTATCTCTTACTGATTTTCCACATGGACACTGATCCTGATAGAGATAACCCAAAGCGTATCAGGAGGGACTACAGAGCTCTGCAAAAGAGTGGAAGACATGGGGCCCCAGGTGGTGATCTTCTCAATCCTGCCTGTAAACAGAAAAGTTTTAAGCAGAAAATAACTTATCCAGCATGTCAACCTTTGCATGCATGGCTTGTGTCAAAAGGAGTACTCATGCGTCGATGACCTCAATACATGCTTTGAAAAGTGAGGGCTACTAACCTGGTACAGAATATATTGGACTAAGCCAGGCAAACATGTCTTTTCAAACAGACTTACCAGCCTCATGAGGAGTGTTTTAAAGTAGGTATGCCCAGGTAGGATGCTATAACCAAAAGAGAATTGAGGACACAAGTAGAGGAGACACATCAGATGGACAGCAAGACAGAGCAGGGTCTCACACTGCCTCTGTAAAAGCAGCACACCTTGGACATTACCTCAAACATCTATATGCAAATGCACATAAACTGGGCTGCAAGTAAGAATCGGAAATTCATGCACAGCTACAGAGCTACAGTCTTACTGGGATTTCAGAGATATGGTAGAATAACTCCTATGACTGGAATGCTGCAACAGAGACATATAGCATCTGTATGACTGAAAACGGTCATGTCCAATTTTAGGTTTGGATTTGGAACAACTTATCAAAACATATGTTTAAGTTGTTAATTGTTTGAAAGCTTTGTCATATGGGAATATTTTCAGCATTTTCCTAAGGATGGTCAGGCTATGAACTTAGTAAGTGTAGCCTCTCAAATGACTATGTTTTGTCCCTAGTTTTAATCTGTTTTAACATAGGTTTTGTGACTCGTTACACAGAGTTTACAAAAGATTACTCAGTGATGAGCACAAAATAAATGAGAGATGCTTAGGACAAAAGATCTCTAGTGGTTTATAATACTGTAAAGCTATGGGGTAAATATATCTACACAACGAAAGCTTCTTTTTTTACTTCTCCATTCAACAAACTAGCCATACTGCAATTGTGCTAGAATTGTAATAATACAGCATCTGTGTACTGTGTAACACAGAAATCTGAAGAGAATTACTAATGTAAGATCTGGTTACATAAAAATGACATAATATTAGAAAATAAGAAATAAGCAGTTTATTGAGGGGGGATCATTTAAATGTGTCATAATTAATAAACGCATCTGATAATAAGGGAGAAAATGAAAGTGAACTACTATGGCTTCTTTTTTTCCACCATTGCCATACAAATCCTTTTGGTTTAAGATGAAATTTTTCTATCATAGTTTCCTTCAAATCTGCTTTTTGTCATGCTTTAATAAGTAGATTTTATTCTCATTAGTGACTGTTGTCTTTACTATTTGTTTTGGGTTTTTTGTGATTCAGTTGAAATTGTTTACCAAAATCTTCACACAACACACCAATACTGCTAATGTTAGACACTTACCAACAAGTGTGAGTTCCCTTCAATGATTAAAGGAAGATAATTTTGACATTATCTTGACAGTACTCTAGATTTTGTAAACTTGATAAAAAGGATATATCTTTACATTTGAGCAGTAGGACTGAATTTCTCTTGTTCTACTTTGAATCTGTCTAGGACACAATATACTTAGTATTTGCAACATCTTCTCTGACATTTCTAACGTAATTTGCATCAAATTAAAAACTCAAACTAGTGAGTTCTAAATGCTCCAAAACTCTTGCAAGTCACTTGATTTAATATTGTGTTACTTTCTAAAAGATTCAGATGTAATAAATTTATAAAAATCTGATTATTTAGCTTGGTTGTGTGATATTTTTCATACATTTTAATAAACACACAACTTAGATATTCATTTACAAGATGAATGTCTACAATAGGTTGAGATTCAGTATTAAAATTCAGATAAGAATAAACAAAAATATGTTGCAGAAGTAACAGCATGGTATTTTTTTACAAGCACTAGAAAATCGTTACTAAAAAGCAAGGATAGTATACAGACATTTTGTGCCTTTAATAATGGGATAAACATTAAATTGGACCTTGTGAATTATTCATGAAGCTCAGTTTGTCAGGATTAGGTTTCCTTACCGCCAAACTATTGTACTGATTTTATTCTGAGAAGAAATGTTGCTTTCACTCTGTTGCTAATTTCACAAGAAGAAAATGTGGCTTATAACATACTTTATAAGCCTGCTAGATCTATAAGTTTAAGAAAACCTGCTCTGTGCTGCAAAGACACTGAAATAAGCTCATAGATTAGTTCTGCTTTCATTGAAAAGGATCCACAATTTCACAGACAAAATGGAAGAAAAGTAAAAGCACCTTAAAATTTTATTCTTGAGGGAACTGAAGAGAAAATAGACACAATTCACTCTATTTTTAAGCCCCATATAATGTAAAGAGGAAAAGATTGAAATGGTCTTGGATTGCAGCCAGATGGACTGGCAGGCCACATTTGATGCAAATAAAAATCATTTTCAAATAGAACTGTTTAATGAAACACAACTTTAAGAGTATTTTTCAGAAAACTATGGCCTAGCATACTTCCCTCACAATAATTAAAAAAAACAAAAAAAAAAAAGGTCATCTGTCCCTTAGAACAGCTGAAACAGACCTTTTTGTCACATTCTTGTAGTATGAAAAGCCTTTTGGGGCATCAGAGGGACTCTTCAAGAGCAAGTTGCTTGTAAATTTTTGGGGAATTTGGAATGCTTTCTATTTTTTCTTCCCACTTTAAGATATAACTAGTAATTTTTTAATCCAGTGTCTGGTGGTGCTTAATGGTAAAATTAATTTTAAATAATTCTAACCACAATTTTTAGTAATAAATAGAGACAACATTGGTATCAGCAGAAGCTGAGCAATGCTAGACAATCATAGTCACTGGAATTTTACTGTAATTCTTTAAGCCACCATAACTTAAAGTGTATAAATGACAAGGCACATTCCTGAGAATAAGTAAAAGATCTGGAAAACAGGTGTCCTCTTCTAGAAGCCTTTCAAAAAATAGGCACTATTTTAAAAAGTGGACCAAAGAAATCAAAATTTACAAGGGGGGTAGGAGGAACCCAACATAAAACACATTACATTTATACATTTCACAAAGCTTTCACTTCCAGAATGAAGCCTATGAGCATAAAATATATTTTTTAAGTTATTTGACCAAAAATATCTGCTTTTTAAGATCCTGCTTTTACTCAAGTGACAATAAAAGAGTGTAAGAGAACAAAACTTCCTTATAAAAATATCCTATTAAAGACAAACACTTGTGTCTAGAAAATACTTGAGATGTTTAAAGTGCGAAAGTGTTACTGTAAAGGCAGATTAGACACAGCCAGGAGAAAATTCCTCTTTATACAGAGGAATCACAACATTTGACTAAGTCAGTGCAAAAAGGGCTCCTGTCAAACAATCAGTGCTCTGAACTGAGGGCATGACCAGCATAATCCCTCTGCCTGAGATCTACAGCTGCCGGCATAGAAAGG
>JAVFHW010067857.1:0-13322 GCA_032159205.1 Eurystomus glaucurus suahelicus | reverse complement strand
AACAACTAGATTCCTGCAACACTCTTTTCTATATATCTTTTTCCAGTAAACTTGAAAGGAAATGAGCAGGCAACTACTAGTTTTTCCAAGAGATATTATCTAATCCCATATGCCACAAAGCATATATTCCTGGGAGTTCTAAAACATTTTTAAAAAACGTTTAACTCTTAGGTCTCTTTTGGAGTTCACAAACTTCAATAAATGTACTTAAGGAAGTGTCTTAAACAGATTTGTACAGCAGTCTAAAGTGTCAAGTCCTTGTCAGGTCCGAATTTGCAGACTAATTTCTTTTGCCCCAACTCAGGTTTATTATTTAAATTACTTTGCATATATTTGATCACTTCAGCTTGTAAAAGATCATCAGAAAGACTTGTCAGCAATATTTTGTGAAAAAAAAGAAGGGAATAGCATATCACTTGCCATATGGACAGATATAATTATATATGAAGATATAAGATATAAGATTTAGATATAGATTTAGCATGCTTAGTACCACAGGTCAAGCTCATCTGCCTAAGGCCAGGTCCATGTAGACCTCCACTTTTCCTTTGAATACCTAATGCTATGGAGTGCAGGGATCCCAATGTACCCAGCTTTGTAGAACTCCACATTTATCATAAAACTTTCTATATTGTCTTATATGGCATGCTGCAGAAGCTTTATATGAAAGTCTTTATGATTATCTGTAGTCATCTCATGATTATACTGGTTTCTCTGTTATGATTTTCTCAGAGTCCCAATGAATTGGTTAGATCCTGCACATTTAATTGTTTAAACTCTTTGCAAGCCCCAAGGTTGCTTTTTTAGCTACTTTCATTAACCTTAGCTACTTCTATAGTTACAGATTTTACTTCATAAAGAGGTCTAGTTTACTATCATATTGACCTGCCAGTCAAGAGTTTCTTGATAAGTTTAAATCAGTATAATAAATCAGATGAGGTATACAGCACAAGAAAATAAAATCTCTCTTCCAGGTAAGGCAAACTAACCAAGTGGTCTCAATTTCAGATTTGGGATCTAGATTTACTGTTTCTATGCTCCCAAAACAGAAACTGGAATTTGTAATGTATATCTCAGCTTTCAAGATTCAACTATAAAATTATTTACAGAGTCCAGTGATTCAGTAAAGAACCTGAGGTTTGAAATATGACAAAAATTCCAAGTGATCCAATACTATTTTGAACATGACACATGTTATGGTTTGAGGTTTGGGACCAGGACAGGCAGGGGCTGGACACCCTGAGGGTCCCAAGGGGGAAGCAGTTATTCCCTCCCCCTTCCTGTCCACACCGGATACTGGAGGCAGGAAGTGGTCTCCAGCGTGAGAAGAAGAGACGCTTGGAGCTGACCCTTCCATGCGGCCAGGAGCCATTTTCTCACCACTCCTCATCCTCCAGTGAATCCAAAGCCATCCAACCTTTGGTTTTGTATTACATTGCATTTATTGTGTTTTCCCCCATCTTTGTACCTATATCGACCTTCCCTTCTTGTTTTCTGTTCTCTGTTAAACAATATATATATATCTTTCTAAACTTCCAATTCAGTGCAAAGTCTCTCTCTCTTTTAACTCCTGATCTCCCTTTTTGCCCACCTGTCTGGGGGGGAACTAAGGGATAGGGAGGGGGGAGACCATACGTTCTGTTTCTGTAGGGACCTGCCCTGAACCCCTAAACGGACCCAGAACAACACATAAAAACCTCTCTAAAATCCACCTGAGTATTTTGACAAAGAAACAAAATATCAGTTTACACTGCTCATAATAGAAACCTCTACTAAAGTTAAAAAATACCTTGGTAGAGCCAGAAATTATCTATGAGCATCGTAATAAGCAAGTTAATAGAAAAATATATTGCACTGGGTAAACAGATAAAAGCATGTTGGTTGAATGATTGTCTTCATCTTAATTCAAGCAGTACATTTTCATGCCTTGTAAGATAACAATCTTATTTACAGCAATTCCAGTTAGTTGACTGTTCTTCAGTGCTGGAGTTTGTTTAACAGTTCAAATTGTGGAATCACAGAATAATTTAGATTTCAAAGGATTTTTGCGTGCTGATCCACCATTCTGCTTAAAACAGGGCCACCTTCAAAGTTAGATGAAGTTTCTCTCTTAAGTTTGGAGAACCTCCTCAACTTCTGTAAGGGCAACTCAACACAGTGATTGAACACTCTCGTGCTGAAATTTTTAATCCTTACCTAAGCTGAATATCCTGTGTTATGCCTTTAGGTGTGCCTCTAGCTTTGTGCAGGGCACTACCGAGGAGAGGCATAACTACCTATTAGAAAGCTAAGGGCAAGCAAAAAAGTTTGACCTCAGCCCGCTCTACTTCGGGCTGTTCATACACAGCACTCCTGGCCTACCCTGACATATAATATGCTCCAGCCCTCAAATCATGTTGCTGCCCCATGCTTTGGTGTTTCAAAGTCTGCTTTCTACTGAGGACTCACACAGTAGTTAAGATGCCCTCTCACACAACTGAATAATGGAGAATCCTGCATTTTCATCGTGTTCACTACAGTGTATGTGTGTGTGTCTGTACATATAGTGTATGTATATGTGGGTATAAATATATAAATATACATAAATGTTAAATAATGTATACATTTATGTTCACGCACACAGAATTAATGTCAGTATTCAAAGGTCAACATCCATGTTAAGTTTCAAATTGTGTTACTTTTGGCATCACAAACTATAATTGAGAAATGTAATAAACAAGGATGATGGTATTAGAAAGGACTAAAACATTGCTAAAGGAATTATCAAGATCTAGACACTGCAGGACTCACTATAAAGAATTTTTAGTTTAAGCATAAAGCACATCAAGAACTGGACTCTGAACACTACTTTAACAAGGCATGTGTGTGCTCAAGTACCTGAAGGGTTAGAGGGATCTGTTTGCTAAAATAAATAATTGTGTGTTGTGGGAATATGAAGATCTGTTCACAAGGGTTTCTAGCAATAGGATGAGAGGTAGTGGTTTTAAGCTAGAAAAGATTAGATTTAGCTTGTATATTAGGAAAAGTTGTATATTAGGAAAAAGTTCTTTAATATGAGGGTGATAGATCATTGGAGCAGGTTGCCCAGGGAGGTGTTGAAGATCCCATCCCTGGAGACATTCAAAGTCAGGCTTGATGTGGCTCTGAGCAACCTGACCTTGTTAGAGATGTCCCTGTTTATTGTTGTGGGGTTGGACTAGATGATCTTTAGAAGTCTCCTCCAACCTAGTACATTCTATGATTCTGTGATTCTAACAGAATGGCTGAGAGTAACTATAGGATTCTCCTTCACTGAAGACCTGTTGGGCTTCCTTCTACTCTCCCACTTCAGTGTTAACAGGGTCTGGCCTGTTAGCAGGCCAAACCTTATCACTCTCTACAACTATCTGAAAGGAGGTTACATGGAGGTTTGTGTTGGTCTCTTCTCAGAAGTAACAATTGAAAGGACAACTGGAAATGGTGTCAAGTTATGCCAGGGTAGGTTTAGGTTAGACATAAGGAAAACTTTTACACCAAAAGGGTTATCCAAGGGTGGAACAGGCTGCACAGAGAAGTGGTGGAATCACCATCCCTGGATGTATTTAAAAGCTGTCTAGATAGGGTGCTCAAGGATGTGGTGTAGAAGTGAGCCTGGTAGAGATAGATAATGGATGGACTTGATAATCTTAAAGGTCTTTTCCGACCATAGTGATTATGTGTGTTTCTGTGTGGCTGCACTGTTTCTCCATCAGTGGAAAATAAAATACATCTCTAAGTTTTAAGTCTGTGTTGTTATGGCATTCGTTAAACTGACTAGCAGGAGACACTGATGACATATTTTGCTATACTAAGAATTTACTGATTTTCTATATTCTAATCTCCTCCCACCATTACTGTTATGAATTACTGAGAATACACTGTTTCTACTGGAGTCTCAAAGCAGATTAAACACAGGGCTCAAATGAAGCTTTCTGTAATGGAGCTCTCAAAATTGTCCTAGCTCCTTAAAAGCAAATTTACAATGTAATGAGAAAATAGACAAGAGACAATAGACTTCTGAAGGAGTCAATGTCAATACATTGCAAGGCTCCGTTTCAGATCTGAAAGCTAACATGACAAACAGGACACTCAAGTGAGGTTTTTCTCCTGAAAAGGCAAGATGCTGTCATTATCTGATGGCATCTTCTCATGTTTCTGGGACTCTTAAGTCCTTGTAAATGGAAGTAATGCAACATTGAAAGAAACATAGAATCACAGAATCATAGAATCATAGAATCATAGAATGTATTGGGTTGGAAGGGACCTCTAAAGGCCATCTAGTCCAACTCCCCCTACAATAAACAGGGACATCTCTACTAACATACTATTTGTTGGCTCTCAAGATAAAGGCTTTTAAAATTTGTTTAGTAGTAATAGCATTTATGACATATTTTCATCTGTTGTTAATTATATATTTTCACTAAATATGCACAAGAAAAACTGTAAGCAGTAGTGTATTTGTTTTTCTTATTTCAAAACTAAAGACTTAACATTTACAGATCATAAACCTGCCTGAGTTTCTTTCTCCTTCCCTCCTCTTCAATACTGCTTGCCCCTCACCCAAGAAATAGAGAAAATTTGAGAGTTTTTACTTTTTCCAGACAAATTTTCCAAATATTCAACACCTTAACAATTAATATATTCAACAATTTTGACAACAGGATAAACAGAAAACATGAAATATGCATCAAATATTTTACACCTACAATGTTATAACTTTTGGCACAGAAGTTAAAAAGCTATCCCAAAATAAGAATTATTTTGTTTAAGAAACAAATTTGTGATTTTAAGTTAGCAACAAATGCTGCTGATAAGAGGAAAGAGTGTGGAAATTTCTGCCTCTTTATCATTCATGTTTTGGCATTTTTTATTCACCTGTTTTAATATTCCAGATAAGATAGGAGCCTCTGCAGCACACACTTTATGCAGCAATACCTGTGCTATATCAAATGACTATAAAATTATGTGAAGCTCCATTGACTCCTGCAGAATCTGCAGGGGTGGAAATATCTGCCCAGTCAGATCAGATTAAACTAGCTTTAGTAAAGCAAAAATGTCAATGACTTAAGAAAGGACAATTTGCAGTATATTCCACATGATTCTTCTCTACAGCTGAATGGAAATTACAGAAGCTACTTATCAAACTGTGTTTTATTTCCAGTAGAAAAATTTCTAGGCGTACTAATTACAGTTGATAGATCTATTGATCTTACTAAATTTGATGAGATTAACATAATTACTAAATTTATTGCAGAATGTTAGTACAAAGAAGTTCTAAAATATGTTCAAAATCTGTTAATTAAGAGTTGACTCTGATAACTTTGTATTGCTGGTCCTTAGAACAATATTTTATTTACTTATTTGTTTGTTTGTTTGTTTTTAAAAAGAGTATTTAGGTCTTGGTGGAGTTTCCATATGAATTATAGACAAAATAATTAGTGGGAGTGAATAACTCCTGACTATTTTTATATGCAGATTTAGAAAGAGACTTCAAGGTATTAATTCATTTATTTCCACAGTATGCTGGTGTGCATATCCCAAGGCCTGACAATCACAATGAAGCAGAGGATCTATACCTTTATATTAATATGTAAATTAAGCAATTACTTTTTTGTAGACAGCTAACAATCACAAAAATGAAAGAGAACTTAGATTCATTTATTCAGCTACATGTTTCAACTTAGAATATTTTCTTATTATTCAGAACACAAGTGAACTATAATCCAGTTCAATTCACGCAGACTGTTTGGACTGTGGAGTCAGGTACACAGAAAGAAATGATGATGTGTATGCTTGACCCTTCTGTACAGTGAAGAAATAAGAAAATTTTAGGCATGCTTTTCTTCCTTCTCCTTGGCAATAACTAAAATATAATAGGCTTACATCAGCCATGAGTAAAAGAGAATACAAGTGATTTCTAGACAATCTAAATAACATCTAGTCCTTGTCTCCACTGAAAAATAAAAAGAAGTGACCTGCAAGCCTTTGAGGATGTTCATAAAAATAATTCTGAGTCTGAAGAGTGCCCTGGTGACAGCATATCACAGAATCACAGGATTATTCAGGCTGTAATATACCTCCACGATCATCAGGTCCAGTCTATGACCCAACATCAAGACATTGGCTGGACCATGCCACTGAGTGCCACATCCAATCTTTCCTTAAACACCTCCTGGGATGGGGACTCCACCACCTCCCTGGGGAGTCCATTCCAGTGTCTAATCACCCTTTCCATGAGTAAGTGCTTCCTAATATCCAACCTAAACCTCCCCTGGTGCAGCTTCAGGCCATGCTGTCTCGTCCTTTCACTAGTTGCCTGGGAGAAGAGCCCAACCCCCAGCTGACTACAACTTCCTTTCAAGTAGTTGTAGAGAGTGGTACGGTCTCCCCTGAGTCTCCTCTTCTCCAGGCTGAACAACCCCATCTCCCTCAGCCTCTGCTCATAAGACTTTCACTCCAGCCCCTTCACCAGTCTCGTGGGTCTCCACTGGACCCACTCCAGTACCTCAATATCTTTCTTGAAGTGAGGGGCCTAGAACTGCACACAGTACTTGAGGTGAAGCCTCACTAGTGCCAAGTACAGGGAGAGAATAACATCCCTAGTCCTGCTGGCCACACTATTCCTGATACGAGCCAAGATGCCATTGGCCTTCCATGCCACCTGGGCCCACTGCTGGCTCATGTTGTCAACCAGTACTCCCAGGTCCCCTTTTGCCAGGCTGCTCTCCAGCCACTCATTCCCAGTCTGTAGCGCTGCATGGGGTTATTGTGGCCAAAGTGTAGGACTCTGCGGTGACCTTGTTGAACCTCATACCACTGTCCTCAGCCCATCAACCTAGTCTGTCCAGGTCCCTCTGCAGCGTCTCCCTGCCCTCCAGCAGATCGACACTCTCCACCAGCTTGGTGTCATCAGCAAATTTACTAATGGTAGACTCAATCCCCTCATCCAGGTCATCAATAAAGATGTTGAATAGAGCTGGGCCCAGTACTGATCCCTGGGGGACACCACTGGTCACTGGACAGCAACTGCTGCACCATCCACAACCACTCTTTGTGCTCGGTCATCCAGCCAGGCACTTCTTCAAGCACTTCCCTTCACATTTATGGCTTTATCCCTATTGGTAGTAATGAAAGTAAGTTTCAATATTTTCTGTTTATTATGGAGCCATTTAGCTGCTTAGTTCAAAATATTTCAAATTACATTTTCGAATCTGACTACTTTCAGCTACCATTAAACACCTAAATATGGCAAATAATTTAAAAGAGTTTTTTCTACTACCAGTAGAATAAGTCTAATAGATATTAGACATATGTCATTCTAACAAGACCAAGATAAATGTATAAGCCTTAACCAAGTGTGGTCACAGAACACCTAAAAAATTTTAGAGATTTAAAAACCATTATATTCCACGATAAGAAAAAATAAACAGTTAGAATTATTGATGAGTCAGCAAAGCAAAACACAAACAGCATAAGATATTTAGATTAGATTAGTAGAAGACCATGTTTCCTGGTAGTTCAAACCACTTATTTCATTTAAAGCTACCTTTCAAATTGAAGTTATTAAGAAAAAATAAATTCATATATCTACCTAGCCTCCTCCCCTAAAATTCAACATAGTGTGCCATTAATAGTTATCCAAATCAAGGAGTTTCTGACAAATGGCTCTTCTTAATTAGTGTTATGAACAAATTCCTACAACTGGAGTCTCAGAAAAACTCCAAAGAATTGGACAATATTTAATGAAACTTTAGCAACTTTTTTATTGATTCTGCTTTGGATCAGTTTTGCCTCTTCTGTACATGAGGTTCATAGTGCAGATCATTAAAATGTGCCCTTACTAAAGGTTTTAATATTGAAATATCTCATATTTTAATTCCTGGAGATTCATAGTGCAGATCAGAAAATAAATGTGTCCTTATTAAAGGTTTTAATATTGAAATATTTCATA
Source organism: Eurystomus glaucurus suahelicus (assembly GCA_032159205.1). Classification (NCBI taxonomy): domain Eukaryota; kingdom Metazoa; phylum Chordata; class Aves; order Coraciiformes; family Coraciidae; genus Eurystomus; species Eurystomus glaucurus. The sequence continues at coordinate 5,353 of JAVFHW010067857.1, read as the reverse complement.
TTTTTAATCCTAAGGCAATGGTACTTTCCTTACAGAATAAAGTAAATCCATAAAAAAATATTTTTACATTTCCATTTAAAACATTTTTCTTATGTACCCTTAAGTGATAGCAAACCAAAGAGAAAGACACAGATGGTGGAATCATGAAGGATAGTGTTCAACAACTGTACAATTCCTCTGAGAAATGTGAAAAAATACTGAGCTGAAAAAAACCCCCAAGGAGCCCTGGTATCCTCAGTTGGTCTAAGAGAACAAGAGAAATGTCAAAGAATTGTAAAATAATTAATTCAGATGTCTATTAGATTCCCATTTGTTTGCAGTGAAGAGGCTCAAGACATATTTTTCTCATCTACAAAATCAAATGGCCCAACTTTACCAAATTTTTTACTATGTGCCTGAAACGGTCACATTAGTTATGACTCCACAGAAAAGCATTTAGTTTACCTCATTCAGATTATGTAGACTAATTCTCATCCTACTTTTGGAGCCGACCTTTGCAGAGAGAAGCATAAATTAAGTTAATTTGTAAAATCTGGGAACAGTGTTCACTGCCATGGATCACAGACAGCTTTACACCCTACTCTTCAGATTTCAACCTATCTGGCAATTTTGGTAGATGCATGAAGGGTGAATATTAACATTCTTTTAAAGCCAAAGAGTACTTAAAGTTTGTGACTCTCAATTATACTGCCGTCTTATTAGCCATACATAATGGCCTCTAATCCTTCCGTCTCTGTCTTTAGGTGAGAAACATATTTACTTTGATGAAATTGAATTGTTTTCTTAGATCTACTTCTCCACCTCCATTTCTGTGTCCTTTTCAACACCTACCGGTATATCTCATGTTACCAACCTTCTCGCTTATTTTTCTATGTTGGTATGGTGTTACCTTAGCAAATGTTTTTTTTGTTGAGAAAAACAGGAGATGGATTTTTTAATCATCTGTAGGATTTTATTTTCTTTTAGTGTAAACCACAAACTAAGATGTTGTGGATTAAATCAGTCATTATGTATTAATTTTTATATTGGTGTAAAATACATATCAGTTTAATGTAGACAGAAACTATATAAATTCTGATGTGTTTAATACTTGAGCCAAAATATGAATGAAATTGGGTCTTAGAGGAGAAAGCCTCCTTCATCCTCTTAGAAACTTAATTATGCTCTTTTATGACTCTGATGTGTTTTTTAAGTAGCAATAATTGTATTTGGTAAATAAGCAAGGGGTTAAAGCAGCCTGATTACTTAAACACTAACCAATGATTGACTACAAGTGTATTTACCTGGCTGTATCAGACATGAAACACATTCCAGCCCCATACAGGTCATAAAAATAAAATACAACTATTACTCCACCAAGCATAGTACCTACAATGTTACCCCAGAGTCTCCAGTGCCATTATTAATACTGCTGTCTCTTGGAGTGGAGGGGGGGCAATTAACATGTGGTTCTTACTCTCATTCATCTGTGCGACACAGGTGTTGATGTTGGCTTGAATATTATCATGACACCCATGGTATTTTTGATATTTTGGCATGTCCAGGACAGTGTAACTCAGAACATTTAATGCCCATAACTAATGTGTACTCAATATGTACACCACCTTCCCTGCAAGGCTCTCCCCAGAAGCTCCATCTGGATAAAACTTTAAATAACATACTTTCTTAGGAAGGAATGTCATCACCTTTGAGTCTCTCCAATTTTTAAGAAGCTCATTAAAAATCAGCAGGGGCTCTCCTGGTCACTTATATGTGAAATACATCACCACCACTACTGTTAAGTAATGGACAGGGGAAGAGGCTTTATCAGCAGAGTTTAGTGAAAAGCTATAGTCATATGCCGTTGAAATACATTTTTAATATTGTAATTCCTTGACTCTAAGCAGGCTTGCACCCAGTTAGAACAGAGTGGCAAACAGAGCCAACTGGAGATTGCAAGGTACATAAGCAAAACAGAACTGATGTTTCCGCTAACATGCTCTTGTGCATGAGGGATACGCCTGACGTAATTTTCTTTGGAAGAAGATGTTATTGGCCACTGGCACTTCAACAGTGAGTTGTAGATTCTTTCCCTGCCATGTAAGTCATGAAAACACTGCAAATTGACATATTATTTAAAAATATTGGTATTTATAAGTGCCATAGAGCAACTATAGGTACTAACGAGGCAAATGCAGTTTGTGTATTCAGTTTTAGTTGTCCTCCTTCCACCAAAAAGATTATTTTTATCAGTTTCCCATGTCAGACAGTGTGCTTCAGTGAATACTGACGTTGTTATAAATGTAGCTACTCTGTTTTGCTGAGGATGGAATGAACTATTATAATCAATATTTAGTCTCATTTCTCTTAAATTTGGGATCAGTCTGACACAACAGAAGCAGAGAAAAAATACTACTTTACTAGGAATTTATTGAAGTGAGAAGGGGAAAGAAATGACCAGACATAGAAATAATTACATTTTATTTAAAACTTCTGTGTTTCACACAGATTTTGGATCTCTCAGTATTCTTACCTCTACTACTTTTTGCTAGGAGCCCTGACTCTCACTCCCCTTAGTTCAATCTTAGGCTCAGATTAGCAATACTTGCCTGGAATTTGGCATTACAGTTCAGCCATACATCTAGAGAAAATGTATACAATACGTTTCCTAAGCAAGTGTTATATGCAAACATGGAGGGGTACAGCCCCACTGTTCTGGAATAGAGTCAGCAGCCCCCGGTTAGACTTCTGCAAGTGTATCAAGCCTCTGCCAGTGCAAACTGAAGATCTGCTAGAGTTAACTGTTATGCCAGTTTGTTATATAAAACAAGCCAGCATTTCATAACCTTGGTAGCATTTTCTTTCCACTCAGTAATGCTGTACGTAAGAGTATCTATTGGGGCAGTGCTGCATTAGCAGAATTTCAGAAGCTTGTCTTATTTATCGAAGGCCTGGGGCTTTCTTTTGTGAAAGGAAGGCTAGTGCAAATGGATTTTAAAGTGGAGTAAAGTAGTGTGGATTTAAGTGAGATTTTTAGAAATGGTGAGAGAAAACAGTGATAACAAACATATTTCCAGTATTTTCTTTGTGTGCTTGTCTGAGGAGGCAGCTTTGTCACTTCAGTGATTTAACGAGTGTAACTTTTCTCACACTATCCATTATCTGCTAAAAGATTCCACTTACTAATTTATGTTATTGTAACATCCATTTTAAAAGTTTATTTGATCTTTCTTTTTTGTTTTCATTAATCTATCACTGTTAAGTGTATCTTGTACTATGCTTTGAGGCACCTTTACTTTGAATCAGAATTATTTTGAACATCTGATTGAACTTGGTAATTGTGTCAGTGAAATTCAATGTTTACAAATATTTATTGTAGACATGAATCCTAGAATGGGTTGAGAAATAAGAAGAAAAAATCTGAAAAAAACTTCATAGAGAGTAGAAGTATCCAATCTCTAGTTCAGATTTTATGTTTTAAAAGAAAAATTAAACACCTTTAAATTTTACATGTATTATGAATATTTACCGACAACATCATTTCCACTAATAGATAATCTCAGTTTTATTCGTCATAGTTTTTTTTTAAAAAATACTCCTACAATGTCGTTTTACCTTCTCTATAATTCTGAGAAAGTCTTAAAATAAACAGATTGGATGTGAGAGATTCCTAAATATGAGTTCTAAGGGTCATGGATAAATAAAATAAAAAATACAGAATCCTGCCAAGAAGCATTAAATAAGGCTCAGATTCAAATTTCTGTTACTGCAGCATTGTATGAATCTCTAAATTAGGATGTTAATTTTAGTTGAGTGCTACATACATAATGTAACTTTGAGGCTACTTGCACAGTGATCTAGTTAATTTTTTTCCAGTAATTTACAAAAGTCTGTTTATATCATAAAACCAATAACTTCTTCTTTCAGCTACAGTGACAACTACCGTACTGTATTTGCAATTTTTCTTTTGACATGTTCCTTGCTCATGTGCAGGAAGATAACTGCCATCTTGGTGCAGCCATTCACACAGAAGAGCTCTTCTGTATTTTAGGGTGCTTGCTGTAGCACAATGAATCAGGAGAAGGGGACTCTGCCCCCCTCTAGGTAATGGAATCTCCTTTCAAGCTCTTGGTGTCATTCAATTAATCCCAAACTCTGCATATTTAATCGCATTTTGTCTTGCTGTCACCATATGTTTGAAATTGTCAGCTAGCAAATTGTTTCAAAAGATTGTCCTTCCCACAGTCCTTAGGCTTTCTAGGTCTGCTATTATGCAAATAATAATACGCAGTTGTATAGTCTATGCTGTTCAATTTTCAAAATTATTTCAATAAACTAAGGGCTACTGAATTATTTTGGAAGCAATTTACATTGCCACATAATTCTGCAGCAGGTCTGTTGCATAAATTAGAAAGTCATACCACATAAATTAAGTCTAATGTGTTCTACAGTACCAGGAGTCTTGATATTACTTGGTTAATTTCTTGAGCAGAAAATATTTCACTCTCTACCTGGCAGTGTGCATAGGATCCTGATTAATTAGATGTCAGCAAGTTGGAAGTTAGTTTCTGATAATGACCTACAAATCCGACCTCCAAGTACACAGTGTTATGTATACTTTCTAAATCACCAGAGTCTGCCAGAAAACAATTCTGCATACATAGTATAACTCTCATTCTCATTTCCTGTGATAGGATGAGAGATAGGTATTCTGTAGAAAAGTCCTTACTCCTGTTAAACATAAAAGGAAGAGAAAACCAAATGAGGAATTATTGAAATTGTATCCTCTGTGAAGTCATAGAATCACACAGTTATTCAGGCTGGAATATACCTCCATGAACCAACACCACGACATCAGCTAGAGCATGTCACTAAGTGCTACATCCGATCTTTCCTTAAACACCTCCAGGGATGGTGTCGCGGTCGGGCGCGCAGAGGTCCGACCACCTCCCAAAGAGAGAAGGGTTGTGGGTAAATTGGGATATTTCCCCACCAAGCTCGCAGGCGAATATGGAAATCAAATGAGTATTTATTAAGTTTATTACTAAATATATCCTAATAAAGCTGTATCTACTCTATAGAAATGTCACAATATGAAAGAGTGCCACACCCACCCGCTCACTCCCCGTCCCGAGAAGGTTTGGAACCAATAGAGAGGACAGGGCGAAATAAGAAGTTGATTATGTCCAAAATAATAAGTGACGTGGGGTGTATGTGTGTGGATATCAGTTCTCTACCCTTTCCGGCGTGTGGCGATGGTCCCGTCGGGGCTGGGGCGACGACGCCCAGCCGGGAGACTTGGGCGGCTCCAGTGACGTCAGCAGCTTGCAGCTTTTCGGTGTGATCGGAGTCTCTCTCTCTCCCTCTCTCCGAC